>JBAMAW010001657.1:0-88302 GCA_037043295.1 Amiota minor
GTGGAGAATCGCCACCGATGTGCTTAGTCTGGAGAGAGTATAGAAGGCGCTTAAAGTATAATTTACGTGGCATGTACTGTGAACCAAAAAATTTCAAATAGCCGACAATGAATTTGCAGAACACATAGGGTCTCCTAATGTCAGCATTTTAGATTGTATGAATTTCTAAATAAAATTTAAAATTTAAAATTAAATTATTGTGTATTCCATGTCTTTCTTTTAATTTTATCTGATTAGGGCATAGTTCATCAGTTTCAATCTTCCTTGAGTCGACCTTTTTAAATTTTTGAAAGGGAATCTGTTGAGGCTAAACCGTATTAATTAAAGAATTATTTCTCTTATTTTATTATTCTCTTGAATTTATGTAGCTTTAAGTTAATTTTGTTACTCGTATCTTATCGTGTAAGCTTTTCTACATGTTGAATTGTCAAAACTGCTAGTTGGACAATTGTTCTGATGGCCAAACCTATTTGCTTCAGTTCAGTTCGATAAAATTTTCGGTATTTCGATAATTCCTAGGTGTAAACGTTGCAAAATGGAAAGATACACATATAAAACTGACGCTGTTATGTCCAACTACTATTTTGTTATGATTATGCTGCAGATTTCATTGAAATTTATTTTACAACAAAAAAACAGGTACTTAAAACTGAATGGAACGTGTAAAAACCATCTAAGAAGCCTTTTATTTTTTTATATGGATTTTATTTACAGATTGTTTTGGATAATATAATCTCAGCCAATCTAATTAGATTTTCCCTTTCCCACTGAATTTATTTAGCATCATCCAGTAAAGTTGTCCACAATTTGATTTGATTCCTTTTAGTGCCTATTATGGCAGGAATCTCGTTTTTCTCTTCTCTGTTGCTTAAGAAGGACTCGAAGGCTAGTTTCGATGTGGCTTTGCCGGCCTTGAATATATAACCTTCGTAAATAGATGTAAATGACGATATTACGTTGTCCAGATAATTTTAGAGTATGAAAGTGACAATGGGATGGGTATCAATCAATTATATTTTAATTTAGAAACTTCTTTCAAATCGATTGCTTCAAGCTGATTAGGTTATTATTTATATATTTTTGGTTCATTCTTATCAATATCTTAAAAGCTATATAGTATTGATCTTGATTTTCCCTACAAAATTTTGTTTAGCGATGAAGCTCAAGGTACGTAAATAAACAAAATTGTTACATTTGGAGTCAAGATAATCCACAAGCTTTTGTCGAAACACCATTACATCCACAGAAAGTTACTGTTCGGACGGCCCAGATTCATTGGTTCATATGTCTTCGAAAACGATGATGGCCAGAATATGACTGTCAACGGTGAACGATATAGAGATGTGATTAGAAGTTTTTCGTACCTTATTTAGCTGGCATTAATCGGACTCCGTCCTGTTGGAACCACATGTCACACAGCGCACGCTACAATTGATTTACTCAAAGAAACTTTTGATGAACGAATAATTTCAAGTAATGGTTCTATTAATTGGCCACCAAATTCGTGTGATTTAACAACATTGAATTTTTTTCTTTAGGGTTATGTAAACTCACTTGCCTACGCCGATAAACCGGAGACAATTGAACACCTGGAAATCAACATTCGAAAAGTTATTGGCGAAACAGTGTGTGAAACTCAATTTATTCCTCAATTAATAATCGAATGAATAATCGAATGATCGATGAATTTCCGATTGCAACATGTTCCGACAAAGATTGAGTAATAAAATTTGTAAGGTATGTTATTTGTTGTTATGTAAAATTATTGTATTTTTCTTTTATAAACGTCAAAGACAAGAAGTCAGCGGAGCAATATTGTTCGTTCACAAAACTAGTAAGAATGTATTAGACAACTCCTTGTAGTTGTTTTATCCTAAATTTAAATTATTGATACTTTTCTTAATGACACGTTATTCCAACAATCTACACAAAAATATTCTTTTAAATATCTTGGAGTATTGCAGGAAACAGACTTATTGGTCCTTAGGATTCAATTATCGATGGTCGAAATAATAATCAAGTAATATTTATTTGTATTATAAAGATTTTTAAGAGATATACCAAAAACGATTCTTTAAAACCCAGAAAATGCCAATTTTAGAAGCTTAGAATGAGAATCGCCTTCTACACTACCCAATATAATGACAATAATAATCGCTTGGTCAATCTACCGATCGATGCAGACTCTCTATAATAATGGAGGCCATGAGTCACCACGTTAACACTGTTATCCTTTCTTAAATAATATTCATGCTGTTAATGTATAAGCAAAGTGCATTATAGAACATTAAGGGAACTTATTGAATAAATTAATAAAAAAAAGAATTTTTTTTAATTTTACGTATACATAATACTATTATAATGAAATTGCTATATAATAGGAAGAGTCGTAATAGGCCTACGTACCTAGTACTCTAATATTATTAGGTAACTTATTGTATAATTTACCTATTATATAAATAAATGTTTATACATAAAATTCGAGTGTACGAAATTTTGTGACTCTTAATCTCATAAGCGGCTAGACCAATCTTGATAAGTTTTTATTGTTTTACTTATGGGGTCATCAAAAATGTTTATGCTTCAGTTGGACCCTATAGGTGGCACTGTTGTCGAGATAGGCACTTTTTTACCAATTTTTTATCATTTTTTATCGATACTAAGCCGATTTTAATAATTTTTTTTTTTAAATGACAAATGAATGCTTATAAAAAGATTTGCATACTTTTTTTTTCAATTTTTAACTTTAAATATATTATTTTTAAGTATTAAGTTTTTTGAAAACCACTGCATGACGATGTATAAAAAGTTTTGTTCGCTTTTTCGTTTTTAATGCTTTGGTTGTTGTTATTGTTGTATTTTTCCGCACTTTTTGCGCTCTTCGTTTCTGTATTTTATGTTCATTGAAAGTGGGACAAGCAAGAGACTGTTTGTTTCGTTGTTTGTGCTTTGCTTTATTTGTGTTTCGTGTTTGAGGCTATTGATCAATTTCAGTTTGTCGATAAGGGAAGTGGAAGGGTCGCAAGGTAGTCGTGTATCAAAAACCAAAATGTGTTCTGCCCATTTTTTTCCACTTTTTCTTTCGCGTATTTAAATATTACAAACATATTTCGAATACGGCGCGTACGAAGGCGAGCACACAGCTACTAATGTATAGTAAATGTTAACAATTTGAAGCAATTGATTCGAATTGACAATATTTTGCTCAAAGTCATTGAAGCTGTTTATTTTGCAGTAAAGAGCCGTTAAATCAGTTCCCTTTTTTTAAATTAAATTTTCCTTTTAATTCTACATAATATTCTTCTGTGAAATCATAAAATTAATGTTCAATTATTGTCGAATAAAAAGCCAGTAAAACCGCTCTATTTCACAGATTGTCTTTATTAAGATGAACTACAAGAAAATGTAACAAGTGAACTTTCTTATATTTCTTTTTTTTATATATCAAATTAATATACACTTTTTTCGATTCCTTGCTTTATTGATTCATTCCTGATAGAAACTAACAATAAGTTTCACTAATTTATTAATTTCCCCTGCCAATGCTCTGAAAATAATTGTTTATATAAACTACACAACTTGTTTTAGTTATGAATGAACATCATTTTATTTGGAATTTTTAAATACATGCATGATGACTTTTCCTTCAAGCGAGTCCTTCATTCTTCTTTTATCACCCGTCCTTCCATCATACATTTCACATTTCATTTTCATATTGTTTGGATTAACTCCCCTTCGCTAAAGAAGTTTCTCTTCAAAAAAACAATCAATTTTTTCAGTTACTCACTGTGCGTTCCACTTTGAAAATAAATGAGAACAGTTATTTGAGAACTATGGTTTTCACCAATCGTCTTGGAACAATGAATGTCACTGATGGGTACAGCGATGCATGGCAATCAGAATAACACGGTGATTGACAAGTGGCAGCGAAAAAAGACAATGAAAAGTAGATTTCCAGGTGCAATTGTAGAATATTAAATTCTTGTTCGATATGGACAAACGTGGTGTCCCCGCTATCATTGTTGGAAAGTACAGAAGATGAAGTAAAACGCTAAGGTTTCATTTGGGTGAGTCCGGAGTTACATCAGCTCGATTTCTCTGATGTTTTCAATAATAACATAGTAATCAAAAAATTCTTGCGAATGGGAGCCGCGGATTTCAATTGTCTGTTAGAAATAGCTACCTGCCTGAACTTGAAGTTTCTGTAGTCCGGATGGACTGCTTCGAACAATAAAACGAGATTGGAAAGTAGCGTTTTGGTCCAAGATGTCGTGAGCATCCTATTCCGCTTCCTCGACGATAACGATGACTGCGACTCTGTCGACCTCTCCGAATCGGTGAACAAGTCTTGCTACTCAAATATTTTCTCATCAATGCAACAATAAACGGCAACAGTTTTGACAGAGATAAACAGCAACAACAACGGCAAACGTTGATATCAGTAGATAAATTTAATGCGAAAACGATAGAGTAAAAAAAAGTGTCTGACTGCTGCCATTCAAAAATATTTATAACCGGTCATTTACTGTCATTCATGCTATCAATCCAACAAAAAGTATTGTAATTTGTTTTGCCATTCAATGTCAATTATGTCAACCGCTGCCAATCACTTGAATAAGAAAGCGATGAAGCAGCTTTTCCCTATAATAATGACAACATATTGTTTGCTTTAAATGCATCTTAATACTGTATATTGTATCTTCGAGGGCCAATCCAGTTATAAGAAGGTATTACAGGTCAATATGCAATTTACGTATACATAATATTTTGTTTTTTTCTTTTTCATATAAAGAATATTATTACTTTGAAGCAATTAAATCGACAAAACATCGAAGATCAAATTCGTTAAAGCAGTTCATCTTTGCAGGACATGGTAGTTAAAGCAGTTTATCTTATAACAAAATATTACAAGTCAATTTTCTATTTTATGTGTTCTTATATTTTATTTTTTTTTTCTGTTTTTCAATTATTTCAAACAATAAATTTTATAAAACTCAATCAATTTGGAAAAATCAGTGAGATCGATCGATCGATCAAAATTACTTATGCAGTTAAATTTTTGCAGGAGAAAAAAAAACAGTTTTCTTTAAGTTGTTTAATAAATTTCACTGAAAAATATTTTTATTAATTTCTATAAAATTAACAAATGTAGAGAAAAGTTAACAAATCAGAAGGCACATTTCAATGGAAAATCTTGAGTAGTAAAATAAACATCAAGCCATGATGAGACAAGAAAATCAGTGATGTATTTTGAATTTACAATTGTAGAAATCAAATCTACACTTTTGAAGTTGCCATGATGCTTATAAATCTATGATCTATTGTAATTTTGTTTAAAATATTTTGATTATCTTTGGGGTCCTGGATATTTGCTTTAGTTAATTCGTACACTTTTTAAAGCACAAATATGTGTAACGTTTAGGTTCATCTATAAATTTATGAACAATTATTATGCTCTAAGAAGCAAATGCAGTGTATCATCTATTGAATCTATTGTATGTATATCTGAAAAATTTAAAGTCTTGGCTTGCCAATTATTTTAACTAGTTTTTAGTAAACCCAACTTCGTTTTTTCGAAGATTTTGTGACTTCTGGAAAGCGGATACAAGTTTGAATGCATTGATTACTTATAAAGAAGTATTTTGTATTCAATGACAATTCAAGGAACCTGAAAATTTCGTTTATCGGGTGACTACTTTTTAGTCAATGCCTATACCCACTAAAATCTAGCAGGCTAAACATTGGTTAAACATTGGAATAATCCGCAAATCATACCACGCTAAACGTACCAAATCAAATCAAACATTGATTTTTTTCAGTGTAGTGAACCGTTAAGGATTCTTTCACTGTTATATATTTTTTTTATATATATGAAGTCAATGAGAAAGCGCATGTGCTGGCCGGCTCCTGTAAATATGCCATACCATTTTGCACGAAGCACGAAGCATGACACTTTCTTTTCTCTCAATCTCTTTTGCTATTGCCATTGCGCTCTCTCTCTCTCCCTCTCTCTCTCTCTCTCTCTCTCTCCCACTATCTTTCTCTCTCTACCTTTCTCTCTGTGTCTATGTCTCTTTCTTTTTTGGAATCAGGATAATGGATAATGGTATTGCGTACTATCACATAAAAATAAGAACCCAAACGACAACAAAAAAATCTTAGCCAAGAATATGATGATGCTTTCTGCAAAAAAACATAGAAAAGCCTAAGAAAATGAAATCATAGAATAACAAAATATGAGATAAGAAAGAGTAAAAGAAAAGAGAGTGACGGTATATGTATTATGGTCTTGTTATTAAGGTCTCAACTAAAGTATTGTATTAAAGGCAAACAGGGACGATGACGATAATAACGACGGCGACAAAGACAACAACTACAGCCATAGGCATAAGTATTTTAAAAATAATTTTTTTTTATTTTTTTTTTTTTGTTTTTTTGGCCCATTAGGAAAGGACTAAAAGCTGCCATAGAGGCGAGTTCTCCGAGATGGTCATCCATGATGTTTTAATGAAAACATTTGAAATATTTTTTTAGATTGTACAATATTTCTACTACGACTAAATCTAAAAACTTAATAATTATTTGTAAATTTCCTTGAAAACTTTCATTTTTGAATTTGTTTTTGTGAGAAATTTAACGATTAATTTTGGTTTTGTATACACGATCTGAGTGTTGTTGTGAGTGGTTTCTAAAAAAGCATATTATTCATTTCATTCTTAATTATGGTTTAATAGGATCTGCCAAATAGTGATAGATTTTGTTTATAAATACTCTATCATAAATCTAGTATAAATCTTGAAGAACTGCAGTGTTGTGGACTGAGCACTTTAGCGGACATTAAATCTAATTAAGATCCCGAGTTGAATCAAGAATAATCTATCGTATGGATATTACTGTGAATTAAAGTACTGAACTTTTTTAGGGATTGACATTTGGAGGAGGCCTCCTGAAACAAGCTGAAAAAGACAACAGAGAGAGTCAAAACATAACGTCAAACATTGTAGCCATCAGATTTGTCAAAATACTTATGCCTATGACTGTTTGCTGTTGATGATAATGATGATGATGATGATGATGATGATGCTGAGTGCCAGTGCGAATGAGTTCTGGTAGCGAGTGCGATTGCGATTGCGATTGCGATTGCTACTGATGACAGAGGCACGACGTTCCGCTTACGAAATACGAAAAGAACTTTAACCGAATAATGAACGAAGGAAAAGAAAGTTGATTCGCACTTAAAAAATATTGCGTAGCATCGTTGCTTTAGTCTTGCGGCAATTTCGGACGCGCTAACAACATTCAATTGACATCGACGGTCGACAAACGCCTGCTGACGGTCTAACGGTAGTAGATAACATAACGATGCTGTGCGCGCGTGGCCCCAGTTGTCAGTTATGTCAAACAAACCAACAAACAACAACAGAGAAAAATTAGAGAAAAAGATATAATCGGAGTGATAGGGGGAGAGAGAGAGAGAGAGAGGAAGAAATAAAATAAACATTACTCCGAATACTGTGAGTGTATCTGAGTGTATGACTGACTATTTGTGTGTGTTATTAGTTTGAATTAAATATTCTTCTTTTTCTTAGAATATAGTAATTTGCTGTTTTTTTTTTTCTGCTTTTTTTTTTTTTTTTTTGTTAGTTTATCATAGTTTTATGCCTATGACTGTAATTGATTTGATCTTTAAATAACCATTACACTTAAGCATATGTACATATATCATCTTTAGATATAATACACATGTATGCTCGTACATGTGTGTGTGTGTGTGTGTGTGTGTGTGTGTATATTATATATGTGAGCATGAATGTGATTTACTTTGGTTGTGCATTCAAAAGCAATAAACGCAAATTCTCACACACTCACACTACTACACATACTCATGCTACATACACTATTGTTGTTTATGCTAAATAATTAGAAGACGATGCAGACCAAATTCATGTGCATGCATAATCAGGTGAGGTAAAATGAACAACCTCAAGTAGTGATGAGTTGTAGTAACGCAGCATATCGAGAGCAACCAAACCCATAGCAGTACAACACAACACAACGACACAACGACACAAGACAAAAGGAGGACTGAACTTTTGCATGACTTGGCCTGGCCTTAGCATGGCATGGCCTGCCTGGTGTAGTCGAATCTAATATGATTCCACAGCAGCAGCAGTAGCTATGGCAATGATGGCAGCAGTATCCGCAATAGTAGCACAACTATAGCAAATCATCACTACCATGGCAATGCCACCAGCAACAACAAAAATCATTCGGTATTTTCCTTTTTGTGGTTGTCTTTAACCAAATCAAACTATATACACAACAAACATGCATCCAAACATACGCACACATATGCATATACATATCTACCTACATGTGTGTGTGTGTGTGTGTAAAGATATGGAAGGGGCGAAAGCTACCAGCTATCAAGATTGAGGAACTAAGGAGTCATAGGCACAAGTGCATATCTGTTTTGCCTGCTGCTGCTGCTGCTGCTGCTGCTACATGCACAATGCAAAAATTGCAGCGGAAACCACAACAGTGCACCATCCTCAACATCATCAGAGTATAGTGTCATCATCATCATCATTATCACGATTTCTTCGTTGGCGTTAGCGTTGGCGTCAGCTTTGGGCTCGAGTATCATGACCTACATTTTGTAGTAGTACCCAACATTATTGGCCATAGCGAGTGTAGTAGGCAACAAACAGGCAAATAATGTTTTAATGGCAATAAACAATAAAAATCCCACTAAAAAAAAAAAAAAAAAAACATCACAACATAAATATGTGTTATTATAATTAATAATCATCATGAAATTATATCATAAAAACATACATATTTCATAAAAATATAACAAAAAAAAAAAAAAAATGGCAAATGTATTTTAAGAGAAAAAGTATTTTTTTTTAATTCTTCTCGTCTCGTTTTTAATATTTTTTTTTTTTGTTTTTGTGGCTCTTCTCTTTATTAATTTTTTTTTTTTTTTAGTGATTAAAAACTAAACTTAAATACATAAAAAAAAAAAAATAAATAAAATTCAATGGAAATTAATTTCAATTGAATTGAATCAAATCAACTCCATCGGCCTAATAACCAAAAAACTTTCGTTTGTACATCTACAATATACAATACCAAAGGATCCAAAGACAAATCCAAAATTGAATCCAAGGGGTTAGAAGATTAACAACAACAAAAAAAAACAACAACAATACACCACCAAAGTAGACCGACCGACCAAAAGACCGACAACAAATATGTGCATTTATATTTAGCGGTAAGTTTTGTTAACTTTTTTAATTCATCAACATCATCATCACCATCACCATCACCATCACCATCACCATCATCTACTTAAAACAAACAACAAAATATCAAACAAAACAAAAACTTTCTTTCCTTCATGCTTTTCCATTCTATTCGCTTCTCTTCTGTTTTTCTTTTGAACCGTTAGTTCGAAAGCGTTTGTTTTCCACGTTTTAATGTAATTTTTTTGTGTGCGTTTCCGCTTTTCTTAACTTTGCCATTTGTTTATTTGTCCGTTTGCCGTCATTTCATTTCACTTGCATTTTTTTTTTTCCTCTTACACATGGATACTATACCTATACTTACTTATGTGTGTGTAAATTTATTCATTCCTTTCATTTTGGCCGTTTAACAATTTCTCTCTTTCCGCCCCTGAGTTTCTCTTAAGCATTCATTGAGTAACTAACTGACTAACGGAATGAATGCTTATCATCATCTCTCCTTCCTTTAGTTTGAACTCAACTTTTGTTATTGTTCTTTATTTTTTTACGATTGGTTAGGGGGCTCTGAGCTAAGCCTAGCTAATTTCACTAGCGTTATTTAACACTTGAGGGGTGGCCCTTGAACGTCGAAGATGTTTGGCCAATTTAGTTTACTTTGAAAAGAACTTTCGTGGATTATCGGCAAGCAAGAAGAATTCGAAATAATATCTCTGGAAGGCATTAAGTCATATATGCAAATCCGTCAGCAACCCGAATCCTGCCAATGTGGTGTGGTATGTGGTATTAGTGAAAAAATGGTTGAAAACAAAGATAAAGAAACAGCGATAGCTGATTCGATTTTTTACACTTTTCCCAACTCAATATTCAAACAAGTCTCCGAGGTTTAAACACTTCACTGGAAAATCTCTTAACAAAACTTCCGAAAACTGGAGTAAAATATTGTATGTATGCTGCACAACTATTTAATCCATCTTTAATCAATTCAATATCGCCTATATATCTCTCCCCTTTATATTGAATACCAAAGTCGACGTTCAAAAGCAAATGAACTAGGTTGGCTTTGTCTATTTATGAGACCTAGGTATACTCGCATGTATCGGATAAAAAACTTCCTCTAATTTAAAGGAAATAAGCAAAATGTTTGACACCAACGCAATTTTGACAATTGCATTTCAGTTCAAGCAAACTTGTCAAACATATTCGCCGTTTACGGTATGCCTACCCTAACACACAGTTTACTTACTGCATACACAATATTTGTGATAATATTGATATATCCTTAACTTAAAGTTAGCGCCTTTTGCACTTTCCGCTTTTTCGCTTAGCTAAATAAAAGAAATAGCAAACAAAAGACGAAATCACTTGATTCGTTTCAACGGTCTCTCTATCCATTAGTAGCACTAGTAGTATATATAATACACAGACTGTACCTATGTGTATATATATGTGGATAGATATTTAAAGCAAAGGAAGCATAAAATCTAGCCAAGCATGGAGTTAACTAAAATGCAGAGTCGTAGTCGTCTCTGTTGAATAAATTCGAATATATGTAGTAAAAATCCCCTTTAGCATTTGTTAATATTGTACTAACACTGGATCGACCAGGTGTCAGAACACTTGTGTGCAAGTGTTGTAAGATATATATATGTATACATGTCTGCCAGTGAGACTACTTGTGTGTGTTTCCTTTTGATTATACTTTCGGGATACCGATGCCGATGCCAATGGTGATGATGATGGTGTGTCACAACATCATGAAGTTACAAATACATATAACCACACATATGTATGTATGTAGGTTTATGAATAGTAAAGTTAATTCTTTGAGCTTTGCTTATCCTTCCTTTTCTTTATCCTATTATATGCCTGCCTTTCGTAGCTTCGCTCTCCTCTTTTGTCAGCTAATAAGAATTTCATTCGATCTTAGCATGCTTGACTTTATTAAAGTAGACAAGATAATGATGTAGTATGTAGGTACATTGATTCAAAATCTGTTGAAGTCTGTTTAGAGAATTCATTTCCATAACAAACCAAAGTTAATCGGAAGTTAACCTTTTGTTTTGTAATCAATAAATAATAGATTTTTATACCTTTCACACCCGTATGTATTAATATTGTATAAGGAATTTTGTATGCAGGAGCTTTGCTTTGTTGCCGTTTCAACATCCGCTTACCAAAATCCGACAAATGCTTCTCCTCTTGCTCCTTTTTCTTCACCATCCGGTTTTCCTCGCTTGTTGGCGAGATTTCTGTGCTAACCGCCCACTCAAAAGTGTTCAGCATAACAAGTCTCTTTGGTCTATTAGACTTACATACATATTGTACATACATATGTGTGTACCCAAATGTTGGGAGTTGATAAGAAAAATCCTTTTTTTTTTCATATAGAATACTATATTTTATTTAATTTTATTTTTTAATAGAATATAATCACCTGTCTATTGAATAAATTTAATCCAATTCTATTTATTTTATTTCCTGTAAAAGAAAACGTATTTGTTGCTCCGACCCTATTCGTTTCAGCAATGACCTCATCATTAGATCTACATATTTTTTTTTTTTTTTTGGCAAGCCATTTTATCATATTTGGAAGTAGAAAACAGTCGCCTAGTTCTAAATCTGATGATTGTGGTGGAGGCGGAAGCGGAAACAAAACCAATTGGTATCCTTTTTCATGAAATTGTGTTGATGGTAAAACAGGATGCTTGTTTTTTCTTTTTGCTATAACAAATGCAGATATTTTTCTTATGAACCGTGAATTGACATAAGACTACAGTTTATTAATCAAGCAAAGGGATTTATCCCAAAATATTGCAACCCTCACATTATTCACTATTGTTTAAAAATCTTTTTGGCATTGTTTCAGTCAATGCTTTGACTTTTCGTTCTGTTGCCTCTATTGAGATATCATGAATCCATGTCATATACTTATATCAAAAGTTATGAACCAGCGCCAAAAATCATTCCAATTTAAATAAATTGCTTAAATATCATACATTTTTTTAAATATTTCTGTAATGGTAACCTTATTTGAACGATATCGTTAATCTTCATAAAAAATTCAAAGGATTCAAACATCTCAGACGACGCTAAGCTGTCAACAGATTTGAGGCGAAAGTAATAAGTAGAAGAAACGATATTCTGTTGGTTTAAAAGTATAGACACAATGACCTTATTGTTGATTGTGTTCCATTACCAATTTGCAATTTGGTTTCTCCTCCACATCCACCTAAGCAATGGAAAAGATAGTTCAAACTAAATGAAATGAATGGATGCTTCCTCTCTCGAACCGAGCACTGCTCAGTAAGCAGACATATCGCCAGACTGGAAGTTTTTACATCCGACTTTTATAGAAGTTTTTCGGATTTATGGAGAAGATAATTGGCACACTTTGTTCATACTTTTTAGCTTGAAGACCTGAAAAATGCAGATGTCACATGACTCATGGGTTCCTTAACTTATTTTATTTCGAAGCTTAAACAGCTATAAATCTTACAATAAATATCCTTTATAGCCTTTTCGCGAAACATATCTGAAGAAACTATATTTTAAGACTTAAGACTTACCACTTGTTTCAGGCTTGTATACTTCGGTATAAATCTTGAATGTAGAATATTCATTTTTATGAAGCAAAATCCATAGCCCGTCGGCAAAAGTTTTGCTACTTTTAGCTTTTCTCTGGCGTTTCATCACCACACAATTATTTTTATGAGTTTCCTTCAACCTTAATAATCTTACTAGTCAAATTGATTTGATCTCCAAAACCAAAACCACTATTAAGGTTTGGCTGAATTTTTTCCATTATTAACCATCGAAAACAGTATAAACGATGGAACATCAAAGCCGAATGAAGACATGTAGGCATCTCTATGCATTGTAAGGATTCCTCACAATATTGTTATAAAGAGTAGTTTAGAATGATTATTTGTTTTTTTCATTTGAAATCTATGCTCAGATATTATATTATATTTATTTCAATTTACAGCTATGGAATCCCGACTATTTTGGATACTTGCAATAATTTACTCCTCGCTTTACCATATTGGCAACACATCATCACCATGTAAGTGTTTATGTGCAATATTACTAAATATTATTGGTTATTAAGTGTAAAGTACAATATACAATAGAAATTTAGGGAATGAAAAACCCAAATGAAAAGCAAGGTCTACCCAGACCATAGCCGAAGGGCGCAAGCCTTCCTCTAGTCATTTATAATATTGTATTTTCTTATAAAGAAGGTCTTATTGCAATCTTAATTACTAATTACCAACCTATCATTTCCATTATGATGATCTACATCCAAGGATTACAACAACAATAACCTTTGACCAAAGCCAAGCAGATTCTCTAAAAAAAATCATGGAAAATACAAAACACTTATTGGGGACTTGCTAGGCCAGTTATATTGATATAGAATATATCTATACTGGACATGGGATATGTCAATATTATTGTAAACTCGTTACCCATAAATGATACTAAATATATTGTACTTGTGTTATTTCATATTTTTATAATGTTTTGAACTTAATTATGCAGCAGGGAGATAGCAGAAAAAATGTCTAAAAGACAGACTGTTTTCCGTCATTTTAAGAAATCCATCCAATTATGGAAAAAATATGAAAAACCAACAAGAAAAGTCTTTGGAGGCCAAAAAATTCAATGAAAATTGGGAGCAAATGCAAATGTAGCTTAAGGATCAAAGCAAAACATCTAAAGAGATTAAAATTAAAAAAAAAAACACCTCTTACCGAAGTTTCGTCGCTATCTTTTTGCTTAGAACCACATGATAAGAAAAAGCAAGTTACATCGAATTGTTTTTTCTGATGAAAAACGCTTAAGTTTGGATGGACCAGATGGTTTTACCTACTAAGCACTTCCATGAGTGATGGCACAATAGTGTAAGGTGCCATCTCCAATTATGTCTCATTCGCATTTCAATTTGTTTCATCTAAATTGAATGCCACAAAGAGGTGCTCCATTTCCACATTTTTCTAACATTATTGGGCCATTAACTTGGATATTTCAACATGATAATTTTGGATTAGCGACCACAAAGTTACCTAAATGTCCTAATGCCCTCCAAACTCCCTTGACCACAATATTATCGAAATCGTGTAGTGAAGGCTTTCCCGTCAAGCCTATCAATCTTTAACAAATGCCATTAAGGAGTCTCCAGCGAACTTTCATTACATCTTCTAAAGTCCCTTTACGATTCCAGTGCCTGACCGCATTTTTAACTACATACATCCTTAATTAAGTTTAAAGCATTAAAAAATGTGAATAAACACCAAGTTTTTGGAAGATTTTGCCATTTATATTAATTTTTAAGTCCACTTGATTGGTCGATAGGCATTTTTGGGGTTCACCCAAAAACAAATATTAAATAAGTACCTTTATACTTAGAATGCTAATTTTTATTTGATTTACAATATTTAAAGATTAAAAAAAAAAAATTGTTTTTTGCAAAATTTTGTTAATATTTCATTTTCAAATATTCCATATTATTTCTATGAATAAAAAACTTGGAGTCTATTTGATTAATCAGGAGTGTACATGTATTTATGTATGTACATATAATGCAAATATTGTTTATGGATTTTTTGCTTTCACAGTGAAACGTCCCAGAGCTGGTGATCCCTTCGACACATTTCCGAAAAACTTTTGGCAAGAATTTTCATCACCATTCACTGACACACCCGAGGATGAGGAACTCGACGTAACTGAAACAACAACACATGAACCATTTCCATTCTTTGCCGATCCATATACAACAGTTAATGTTAGTACCCAGTTGTCATCGAGCGTCTATTTACATTGTCGTGTCAATGATTTGCAAGGGAAGACTGTAAGTACTTACAAATGATTAACAAAATTTATGGATTTATGAATTATGAAATTCTTGAACAAATTCCATATCCTATTTTTATTTTCTAGGTATCTTGGATGAGGCGGAAAGGTGATGAATTGGCACTAATAACATTCGGCCAACACACATATAGCGGAGATTCGCGTTATTCATTGGAGTTTGAAGAACCAAATGATTGGAAACTTTTAATACAATATGCCAATGAACATGATGAGGGCCCATATGAATGTCAAGTATCATCACATCCGCCATTAGTATTATTAGTATATTTAACTATAATTGGTACGTAAAATAACTTAGTGATTTTAAAGTTACCTATATCACATTATTACATTTAAGTACTTCTATGGATTCATTTCAATTTGAATTTTATTAAATAGTTCCTCATGTGGAAATTCTCGATGAACGAGGCTCAGCCACACCAGAGAAATACTACAAAGCTGGTAGCACAATCGAATTACAATGTGTTATATCAAAAATACCACAACCATCATCATATATCACATGGAGACATGGTACACGTCTATTGAACTATGATACAAGTCGTGGTGGAATTAGGTAGTGTAGTACATCATCTATAAGTAGTAAATGGTGACCCCGTACATATTGTATTATATAAATTGCTTGCTTGTTGTTTTCTTTAGTGTTAAAACGGATATGCTGCCTGGTCGGGCATTAAGTCGCCTTTATATTGCTAATGCCAATCGTCAAGATACTGGAAATTATACTTGTATGCTTGGAAATGATATAACGGGTGCCGTTGTTGTGCACGTTCTTAATGGTAACTATGTTCTTGGATATTAATACAATTTACTATGTAGGTACTGTAAGGAATATATGAATATTAAAAGTGAATAGTGTTTTTTTTTTTAATTTATGTACTTCGTAATCCTGTTAGTAACTGAAAGACCTCATTCGAACCCTAGGCATTTTATGCTTTTAATTAAATTTAAATTTCTTGTTTGTTTAATAATCTCATAATTCAGTGAACTTTAGAACTATAAGCTGATAAATTTATTGATAAAGCAAAATATTATTTTGTCGAATCGAAAATCTAAAAGAAAAAGGAGTCAATCAATTAAAGGATCAAAAGAGTCAACCTGAAAGGATAGTTGAAAAGGTGAGGAGTATCATGCAATGCTACCTATATAGAGTCACCATACTGCGTACAATCTCCATAGATTTGGCAGATAGTAGTGATGTTGAATGAAATTGTCTCTTCAACGATGCAGTTAATTCTGGTATGATTTTCAAGGACGACCTAGTCGCGTCCGGCAATGATTTTGGTGTCATTAAGGGGGGGAATAGTTCCCATAAACGCATAGGATAGTTTTTCTAGAAGAAACTTATGTAGGCTCCAAACACAAACAGAACCGAAATCTAAATTGGCAAATCTCAATAAAAAAAAAATTTAATTAGAAGATGAATAAAGAGTCGCCATTCCTTTGGAATCCAAATTGGATAAGGAGTCATTAGTTTTAGTGTTTCGCCTGTGTTATTAAAAAATATCCTTGGATGTTTGACTTACATTTTTTACTCTAACTTATTAGGAAGTTTTTTGAAGTTTGATCATTTGTTTTTATTTCCCGATTTACACATTTAAAGACCCGATATATGGCAGAGTTCTTAAGCACCTCCGACACGATCATGCATTTAGCCTTCAGTTATTTCATAAACGTTGGTTCATCATACTGTATGAAAGCATGATGATAGTTCATTTCTTATTATTTTTCGAAGTGAGCAGATGTGCGGATGTGACGCCGACGGCACTTTGCAAATATTTCGTATGCCATCCGCTGCCGATGACGATGCCGTCGGCACTTTGCACATATTTCGTATGCCATCCGCTAACGCACTCACGACTGCTCTGTCCAAATATTTCATAAAAGTGACCACTTGCCTATATTCGCCTCTTTCACACATACTGACTTCGTGAAGGCGTAAATGAGATAGCATGGCCGAAGAGAGAATGTTGTTAATATAAACAGAGCGATTATGAAATGTCTAAATCGATCTAATTTCACAAACACTATGATAAGATGCATGATAAATGCATGAACATATCGGGGGCGCTTTAGCTTATAACCATCAATAGTTGATAGTGATAGGAGTAGTAGTAGTAGTAATTGTCATGCAATCTCTTCTTTTATAGGTGAGACACCAGCTGCTATGCAACATGCAACAGGGACGCCGTGTCGTCCATGTTTATTGACAGTGATTATTTTTGTATTGTTGACCTTGTGCATTCCCAGCGTTTTATGCAGATGCCAATGGCGATGGTCATCATGGTCATGGCGATGACAACGCTAAATATGATAATGATGATGATGATGATGATTACCTTTGTCTTTCATTTCAAAGAAAGCGCTGTAATTTTTTTTGTACGTACAATTGAATTGTACAACCTAAGGAATCTTTTTAAGAAGACATTAAACTAAAACTAAATAAAATTACAATTTAATTCACAACTACAATAAAATAAAAAAAATTATAATAATAATACAAATTAATAAACGAACTAATGAAAACTTGTCCAGTATTGCATTTTCAAATATTTACTCTCAAAAATTCTGGGTTGTTATACATATAATAATAAATACAAATAACAAATAAACATAACTAAATATAGTTACAATGAATACAAATATACAAAAAGATAAAATGATAAACTGAATATTAAAGGAAATAATTAAATTAAATTAAATTAACTAAAAAAAAATCGTGATGGTGACGAGACAATTATGAAGTAAGAAAATACTCAGATGTACAGTCAAGATCATAAAATCACACAGCATTAAATCCATTATACTCGTAAGGCCTTGTCCGAGATTATAACATACAAAGTGAGAATTCAGGCGCTTTAAGCAGTAATAAATATAACTAAATTAGAGTGATGGAAATCCAATCATCAATTCTAATCAGAACTAATATGTTATAGTCTATAATATTGTAATACTCGTATGTATTCATTCCTTTGAACCACTAACCAGATAAGTATTTTATGAACTGAACTATTCTGAATTCAATGTGAACTTTATAAAATTGCCAGGAAAAGACAATTCATTTCCATTACAATGGCAATAAGCGAAATACCTCCATCACAGATATAGAACATAATCCAGTTTACCATTAAGCCAAGTTCAGTACAACAGACATCTAGAGATATTCTCGTACTTTCTGTATACAATAAAAACTTAAAAATTACTATATGATTTCCATGCCTAATTACCCATAGCCATACAATACCACACCATAAAACGGGTTGGTGATGTAAGAGGTAATAATAATAGAGTTGTCTTCCTAGTAGTTGATAACAAATTGATTCCCAACCGAGGAAAAGTCTAGTGACGGAAGTCCGGAAGACGATAGGTGTTAAAGCCTCGTATTCTTTCTGATAAAAAAAAAAACCATAGCCAAGCCATAGCATACTACTTACTTGATTTGCCATAGCAATGGGGTTTATTGAATGCTGTTGATGACATAAGTGATTTCTGACTGTACCTATGATGAACGCTATAACAGAAACAGCTAAATTAACTAAATTAAATTTACAATACACCAATTTAAAATAAGATTAATATCTACTATATAGCGTTGTAAAATCTTGCTCTTCTCCACCCCCCAAAATCAAAACACAAAAATCTCCAAAAAGAAAGAAACCCATAAATTAAGAGAAAAGAATTACTCATAGTTCTTACATTGTATTTAATTTAAGTGTAAATTTTCGATAAAAGAGAAAATAAAACATTAATTTATTATAGAAAAAGACAAAAATATAATATAAATAAATAACAAAATCTTCTATTTCCTGAATCCTAACTAACATAAATACATACACGTACACATATAGAAAATATTATTGTAATACTGAATTCATAAATCTACTACTTAATACCATACAAGTATAAAAAATAGACATTAAGTTACCAGTTCTCAACAAAAAGGAACTTACAAAAGTATCTTGTTTCCATATATCTACATAGGTACAATACTAGATAGTCGAATCATACGTATTATTTATATTACCATATATTAAATTACTACCTATTAATATTTTTTTGTATTAATATTTTAGAATATGATATATATCAGTCCATTATAGCCAGCCATTATTTGGAAGAAATAATGAAGTACACAGTACTTCGTTGGTAATGATTATCTACCATGGACCCTGTACCCTGTATTCTTGCATTATTAACAATCATCTATATATTGTATTTATATTGTGATAAAACTTTCTATATTTTAAAAATATTATAAATACAATATAATAATGTATTGGGTGTACAAATTAGTTCGGTCCGTTTTCAAAAGATGGCTCCACCTGCAAGTTGTAGCCGATTTTGGAAGCGATTACCTATTCCATTGGAAAGGTTTGACATCTGTCAACAATAATTAGTATGCATCAGCATCTGTTTCTGACAACAACACTGTTTTTTGCCTCTTCGAAAATGTCCGAATTTGTATTAAATAAACAGCATTTGGGTGCCGTAAGAGTTGAAGCCGAGAGATGTCAAAAAGCGATTTTTCGCATCGGAACTGCTTCTTGAAAGACATCTAAGGAAGGGATTTTTGCACCGGGTCGTGACTGGAGATGAAAAATGGATATACTACGATAACCCGAAGTCTGGTGAACCCGCTCCATCATCGCCTACATCGACGCCAAATCAAAACATCCACGGTTCAAAGGTCATGCTCTACATATAGTGGGACCAGATGGGTGTGGTATATTACGAACTACTAAAACCGGTTCAGGTCATTTGAAGAAATCGAAAAATGACTCAATGATTGGATCGAGGCCAGAGAGGACTCATTTTTTAGAGATGGTATACGAAAATTACCAGAGAGATGGGAAAAAGTAGTCGCTTCCGGCGGACAATACTTTGAATGATGTATTTTTCAATAAAAAAAACACTTTTTTGAACACAAAAAAACGGATCGAATTAATTTGTACTCCCAATACAAACATATTTTAAATTCTTGATTTTTATTGGTGGGGAATTCTGTGTTCTCTACTCTGTGTGTAGGTTGTGGTATGTATTCAGTTGAGTAGGGTCAGTGAAGTCTTTTACAATGACACCTAATCCAGGAATCTCCATATATCGACAGAAGTTAAAGAATAGAACTAACTCCTCAATTCCAACAAAGCAAACAAAAAAGAGGTCTTTCGTTCAGTAACAAAATCATTATAATTTCTTGGTAGTCATTCGTTATTTTGTTACGGGTCTGCTTTAAAACTAACTGACTCTACATATCAATATATACTGGGTACATAGCTATAGCTTTTATATTCTATTGTATAGTTTCTGAGAAACGGACTCTTGAACAAAGAATAAAGGTACCAAATCACTCAATAAGTCTCCTATCTGGCAACACTATTGACAGATCCATATGATTTCTGGATATTACCAACCTTACGAGACATGTTACAATTTCATGACACTATGACAATTAATTTACAGATTTCAATGGATTTCGTGTTCCGATTTATGTAATTTTCAAAGTAATGGTTCCGTGTATTATTTCTACTCCTTCTGGTTATAACACGGGAACAGTTTCCATTATCTATTATCTACACAAACTAGCCAAGGACCTAAGATATTGTACCACCTTGTTTGAGTACAGGTTAAAAACAAGAAATTCTGTTTTCTTTCGTTCCTCTCTTTATTGTTATTTTTTTTTTTTTGTTAGTTTTTATACAAGAATTCATAGTCATCAAAATCAGGTGATAATTTAATAAGAAAAATCAAAGGTATTATCAGTATTACGAAATATCCAAAATGTGTTTTCCTTTAATCATCGAAATTGTAAATAAAGAAAAAATATAAAAAATTAATCAAATAATTAAGAAGAAACAATTTTGTTTAACAAAAATTATTGTTATTTAAAGAATTTTACAAACTTTATTATATATATAAATATATATATATATATATTAAATTAAATAATTGTTATATATCCATATACATATAATATATTGTATAAATATTATTTCATTTTTTTACAAACGTTAGAATTTTTTAAGCTTTACAAATTCAAAGAAACTTTTTATTAATTAATAAATAACAAAAAAAAAAAACAAAAGATTCAAAGAATTTATTTTTTACATTAAAATAAACTCTTAAAATACAAGTAAAAATATATTTACCAAAAAAATTAAATTGTATAAATAAATTTTCTAATAATGTATTTTGTGTTTTTTTTTTTTTTTTTTTTATCAAAAAAAGCCGTTAAAAGCTCATATCATTAAATAAAAGAAAATGAAAATGAAAATGAAAACGAAAAATTAAAATGTAATAAATATAAGAAATTAATAAAAAAAAACTAATAAAAATAAAAAAGAATATTTCAAAAAAATATATAAATAAATATACAATAGTATTGATTGATTATAGAAAACTATTTATATAGTAAGGCATTGGTTAGTGTTTCGGACAGACGGACGGTTCCGTTTGGTACGCTTTGGGTCCGGAAACCTAAAAAGCAGCTAATTGACATTTTATATATTGTCATGGCTTTTCTTCTGATTCTGTGTATGTTTTTTTTTTGCAACAGATGGCATTGTGAGTCCATTGCTAACAAATGAACAGCAATTAATTTTTAGATACTTGTATATAGATAGATTTTCATGAAATTTTTAATTAATTAATGCAATTTTGAAAAATTTTGATTGCCTACAGCATGACGAAGATATAAACCATAAGAACGCTAAAATTATGTTCAAAATTGATTCAGCGGTTTCCCAGTCCATTGATAACAAATGAACAGCAATTCATTTATATACATGTATACATACTTGTTGATTTGATAAAAATAAAAATAAAAACTATGGACTATCACACGTCATTCATTCAATATTTCTAAGCATTTGGGCAATTGTTTGTTTATATAGAACAGTTGATCCTAAACTTACATATGTACATATGTATCCGGTATAGGCCCACTGTGTCTCAATAATCTCAAGCCACGATTGGCGAAGCGATCAATCAATCGTTCAATGATTTTAACAATTTGAACAATTGTTTGTTTATATAGAACAGGGGTTATAAACTTATGTATACATACCCTGTGGCTCAATAATCTAATCTCAGACGAGGAATGACGAAGCGATGAATCAATCGATTAATGGTTATAAGCATTTGGATAATTGTTTGTTTATATACAACAGCGTTTCTAAACGTATGTATTCCTTTGGCTCAATAATCCAATCTCAGGCCACAAATGGCGATGCGACCCCATTTGGTCCTACGATTAAGCCCGATTAAAACAATTTCGCAGGAAAAATGTGGCTTATTAAGGGCAAATAAAATTGTTTCCCTAAAATTTTCTTACAATTTTCTTGCATCTTTTCAGAAACTTTACGTATTATTATTTTATTTATTTCCAGTTGGGTCCATCAAATCCTCGTCGACGGATTTCTATTACAAAGAATGCTAAACATAAAATGTCAAGCTCAAACCAAAAAAAAAACTCATTTTTTTTTCTTTCATTCTCTTAAGCCGCCGAAGCAAGCAAGCAAGCAGAAGAACCCGAAAATGAAGCCGATTCCAAGTTGCGCTAGCAACAAAAGCAGAACTCAGTGCATTTGCGACAGAAGCAGAAACAAGCATTTTTGACCTACCTATTTCGGTTAGTGGCGCCAATAGAACTGTGAAAACTTTGTCATTATTGGTTAAGTTTTCCCTTGTTATTTCCTTTTTCTTCACGCAGTGAATAGTATTATAAGTCTTTGATGAAGTTTGTAACGAATAGAAGGAGACATTTGAAGTCTCATAAAGTATAAGTACAATACATATTCTTCATCAGCTCGACGAAACGAGTTGATTAAACCAAGTCAATCTGTCTGTCTGTATTTACGCAAAGCAGTCCGTCAGTTTTTTAACTAGAGAGCTCCCATACAAATATTAAAGTCTCAATGTAGAAATGTCAATCAATACTGGACCTCTACCCTAAGCATAAGTCAAATCAATAATGAAACACAGGAGCGTAGGCACGTAGTGGTGCCTTAACAAAAAACTACGTCGTCGGTTGGTAAAAATTTTTGCCAAAAATATTTTAAACAACATTAATTATAAGCTGAAATGTATAATGTTGTTCATTGGTAACGATGGGCACGAGAGGGTTAATTTTGTATTAAAGTAAAAACAAAGAAATTCATGCTCATTCAAAAAATGGAATATTTTTAATGCAGACGATGCAGAAGATGGTTTCTTCAATGTATTCCAGACAAATCATTAATTTTTAAGAACGAGAACGATGACAACATAATCACTCAATGCTAGTACAGTATGAACTCGCTATTACGAACAGGCAAATTATTAGTGCAGATGTGAAGAAGATGGTTATAAAATTAATTTCCTAGTTAAATAAAGACCACAAATAATAATGTTGCCATACAACCCTTTATTGAATAGGATGAGCATGTAAAAATATCATAACTGTACATCACAAGTTTTCAATGCGCATGAGACTGCAATATTTTAGAAGAAGCTACCAGAAAACACCTTCTATTGCGAACTGAGATATGTAAATCTGAAATGTGTGTCTCTTCAGAGAAGCCAAAAATACAAAGGCGTTTTAAAAATCGGGGCAGGTAGTATCGTTACACTACCGTAATTGTTTTTGCGTGAAAATGTTTTTCATGAACCATTATTATTAAAGCAAAGTCGAAAGTTCAGACTTTTTCGATATTACTGTATATACTATGTACATACAGTTTACATATGTTAAGTCAACTAATACAGTAATTTGTAAACTCTAGAAATTAGTAGTAGTTGTCGCATGGGATTTTTTTTTTTTTTTTTTATAGTGGGAAGTCCGTTTTTTTTCCATGATCTTTTTTTTTATAGGGGGAAATCCGACTGAGTGTTCTTCTTTTTTTTTAGCCGACAACCGTGTTAACAATATGATCATACTGTATTTAAAATTAAATGATCGTAGTATTAAAACAGGTGACTGTTCTAGAAAGAGATCGCTGCGGTCTTTTTTTTTTTTTTTTGTTATGATGCTAAGCACAAATAAATAATGCAACTCGTATTAAACCATTGAAGACCTACAATAAAAACGGCTCTGGAGATTTTGTCATGAACGAATATGGTACAGAACCAGGACAACACAAACGATAACCAATACCACAACACTACCGCGACGACTTCGGAGTTCCATAACTGATGGACATTAGTGGCGCAGCGGAGCGAATGGAACATTTGTTATATGGAATCGGAAGCGATTGGAGTATGAATTGTTACGCTGGAACTAACAACACACACCAACAACTTCTAAATTACCATCGAACCAGCGACTAAGGGTTCCTGTAAGGGGAAAGGAGTGGAAGCGGAGTTTTTCCTTATTGTTTTTTTTTTTTCTTTTTTATTATTATATTTTTATTATTCATTTTCGTTGTTTAAGTGTAATATTGTAATTGTGCTGTGTGTGAAAAGTGAAAAAAGTAAGAAGTTGAAAAAAAAAAAGGAAATGTGATATATGTAAGTACCGGAGAGTCGGCGGTTGTAAGGGGGTAAGTGCCTGCTTTTCAATTTTTATTTATTTAACCAGAGAGCTCTTTTGGTTAAGTTAGGCAGATATCTGTCCTCGTTGCAATTCCTTCTAAGCGTTATTTTTTTTTTTTTTTTTTGTTGAGTGGGTTGAAACCACAAGCAGCTAAATTTCCTTTGATTTTCCTACGTTTTTTCTTCTATTGGCATACATTGTTTTGTTTTGTTTTGTTTTTATAGTTCCAAGTTTTTTTTTTTTTTGTTTTTGTTTATTATTTATAAGATTGTCTTTCCGTTTTTTTTTTATATTAATTTTTTTTTATATTAACTTTTTATTTCTTTTTTTTATATTAATTTTTTATTTTTTTTTTTTTTTCATTTATTTACATAATTATATTGTTATTATTTTTCTATATATACCTATATCTACTTACCTATTTAGGAATTTATTTAAATTTTTTTTTTTTTGTGTTCCATGAGTAAACCCTTTTTTTTTTTTTATCATGTAAGAGTTGAGTTTATTACTCAAGAAGAAAATATGAAACTTATAGCTGAGTAGAATGATTGCTTGGGGCGGTAAAGCCATGGACGGACGGTGATCGCGCTCAGGCCATGGTAGCCTGTGTGGCGAATATGGGAACTGACATAATATACTACAAAGTTTGTTTTACATAAATGAAAGTAAAGATGTTTAAATCAATTATACCATGAATAAGAAACGCATGCTGCATGAGAGAGAGAGAGAGAGATGAAGATCTGTATTACTTGTGTCGTGTTTGCCCTTGCTTGCGAATAAATGAAATTTGTTGTATATTTTTTGAAGCTATTTATTAATAATGACTTGAAATACTTTTTTCATTGAAAATGCCCATACACACACTCACACACATACGCCTGAACTTATAACTGCTTTGACTATTTCATTTTATTCTCTCCCCCTTTGCATATCGATAAAGGCATACGATGCTTCCTCACACAAATACTCTCACATATGTACATCTAACTTAGGTATGTCTGCTTTGACTATTTCATTCTTCTCTTTTCAAACACCCCCCACCCAATCCCTTGCTATTCTTCACAGGCACACAATACACTGTTCGTATCCAATTTTTCAATTTTTTCTAAATAATAATAATACAAAAATTCGAAATTACCCACTTTCCTGGTGGATTTACCAAAACTTCTTTTACATTCTTCTAATTGACCTATAACGAACATAACATAAGACCTTTCTCAAGCAACACGTTTACAAAAGAAAAGTGAATTTTCCATTTTAGTCATCTCTTTGAACGAGGGAGGGGGGAGCGCTTGTTGTAATAAGCGCACCATGACAAAATTCCTTTTACACGCTGCACCACAAACAATATTTTCGTAATATACAAATTACTTGGCGCTACGACTTTTGAGTCACGACATATATTATTGTAAGAACAAAGGCGACAAGTTTCGAAAAATTCTGAAAAATAGCGACTTATTGTGGCATGTATACCCATTTTAAGAACATTTTCACGTTAAAACATAATCCTACCATTAGAATATGGTTACTCCATAAATGCTGGGATGACTGACCACCTACTACTGTGTAAAAATTGCTATCAGGAATCATCTATAAAAGAAAATAATTTGCCAAAGAAAGCACTTCTCCTTCATTAATATTATTATCAGATATGTGTAGGTTTTGGTGGCTAATAAACTGTCCAGCTCTCCAACAACCTATGAATCAAATTGCTGCTCGTATTTTAAAAATCAACTATTGTTTTTTTTTTTATGCCCCAACTATACAACTAAACTATGTAGTTGAACTACTACTTATCGAAATTTCTCTGGATGTAATTACATATAATTATTGTATAACAGTTCTGATTTGAATCTCTTTGCGATCGGTTGTATTTACAAAAAGCGTCAGGCTACAATTGTAATAACCTAAAGCTTCCAAGCAATTCAGCGTTACTAAAAACAGCAAGAGTTAACTACAGTTTCTGTCAAACAAAGCAAAAAGAAATAACAACAGAAGCAGCTCATCACCCAACATGAATAAACCTCTAATAACACCTCCATAGCAATGACGGCAACCTCCTCCAAACCTTCAACATCAGCTGGACACCGTGAATCCTCCTCCATTGAAGGTGACAAAAGATTTAAAACCAAGCTTACATCTAAAAAAAATTGGATTCATTATATAAATAAATTATTGTATAAGGATAATGATGAGTGGTTAAATGACAACACTATATTTAATACTGATGATGAGAATAAAGAAGACAATATCAAGAACATCAATTACAATATTACTAAGATAAGTTTCTTTTCGTTTTCCAAATTATCTCGATAATCCGGACAATTCGTTAAACTAACTGATTTTCAACTACTCGTATTCGAACTATCGTGTTCATCTTATAATTCCAACTCCAAGTGCCATGGAAGACGATGACAATGGATTCCTTCCTTAGCAAATCTTTCATTAATTTCTTATTTACAATTAAATAGTAACTCAACTAACACAATCATGACACAGAATTCCACAAATTGGAATCTTAATAATGAAGAAGTTACAATTTATATGATTTCAACATTTTCTATCTACAATTTAAAATCGAAATATGGACATAGGCATCCGTTGTTTAGATCAGTAGTATATGTGTACGTGTTATCCTTGAAGCAATTTTAAGTTAAAATTTTGTTTCAATTTACGAAGTCATATCGTATTTATTTTTCTATACATTTTTTATATAAATAATAATCTTGTTTTTTAAAGAACTTAAGGATTAACAAAATTGTTTGTTTGTATTGGTTTCTTTCTTATTTCAATTAAAAAAAAAAAAAAAAGTAATTAAATTAAAAAAAAAGATATATAAAAAACAAAAAAGCCTACAAACTTCGGTTCACCGAATCTTTAAGTACCACTCACATTAGATATTTGTAAATTATAAGTGCTAGAAAACTGTTCCATTAGCAGAGATTTATTTCGATTGGATTGTACAATAGTATGTTAGATGAAGCCATCGGGAAACTCTAGTGTCGACATATTATCATATCTACAACTTTATAAGATGTGTTGTGTTGTATGCAACAAAAGATAGAAAGATACAATTTGCATATAAACCGATGAACTAATTATAGATAATTTTTTTATGTATTTCCAGATTGTTCATTGTATTCTTTGGATTCTATATGCTTATGTGAATGTTATTTTAGGACTTCCGTTTCGTATAAAGCTATATAGCAGAGCCACCAACAGCACCAATAGCTTTAGAAGCATCAAAGCCAACATCATCGTCTGTAAACATTTTGGTCTCCGATTTAAAGACAACAGAATTATCAGTTTCCATCATTTCAATATCACGGCATTTGGCTGCTTGTAACTCCCTACGGATTTCTGGTGTGATTTTCGGATGATTTTTCTTTCTATATGTAAAAATTGGAATTGGATAGAAATGGAATGTATTAAATAGAATAATTAGGATAAGGGAAAATTATGGCGTATTATTACTTTAATAATTGTAGGAGGGCATCGCGCTGTTCAGATGAGATATCATTTTTATAGCGTTGAGCAAATGACAGAAAACTTTGATACCACAAAACTGGTAATTCACGTTTATCAATTTCGAATCTAAAACAAATTTCATAATAAAACATTAATTCATGAACATCATTCATTGTTTGATGATTGATAAATTTTACCTTAAGAAATGGAAAACAGCTGCATCAATAACACGATATGGTAACGCATAACGTTTGTCGAGAAAATAACGTATGAATATTGAATTGGCACCCGTGTAACCCATTTCACAGATTTTCAATAGACAAGCACTTGAGTGTAAGATGGGAATCGAACTACGCGCTATAATGCTGCCAAAGATGATCGCTTCACGTAGCGTACAATCGCCTGCTTCCAGCAATGGCAATATGATGCCCTTCATAAAGGCAGCCGGCTTGAAGAGGGCACGTTTCAGGGCATTATACAAATGGACATTCAGTTTCTTGTATTCGCATAGATCGTCACGAACACGAGGTAGCAAAACTAAATTATAGAAACGTTGAGCCATCGCCTGCGACAGCACTGAGCAAAACATACGCGTACCCTGAAACATGGCAGCGGCACTCCAGTTATGTGGTTCAGTTATAAATAGAACTTGCTCCCAATTGCGAAGTTTTGGTATGACTTTAAAGGCTTTTGGCACTTTGCCACTGCGATAACGTTTCATAATATCACGTACACCTTCATACATTTCCTTGATGCGCGGATCAAGATCTTCGATTTTCAGTGTACCCTCGTCGGAGAATTGTGTCTGTATGTCGGCTTGTTTTTCTTGAATTTTTTGCATAATTATTTCCGACAATGGTAAAGTTCGTTTACCCGCATTGGGTGCTTGGAAACGTTCAAAGGCTTTGGCATCTTCAGCATCGATTTCCAAATCCTGCATAAGTGATGTTTCATCATAATCTATGAAATCGGCAGTGCTTGGGTCATTATCATTATCGCCATTGTCATCATCACCATCACCTGACACACAAAAAAAAAAAAAGAAATACAATATTCATTAATTTACTTAATCTATCGAAGGAAGTCGATCGATTGGGAATCAATATCAATAGTGACTTACCTAAATTGAAACGAACACCCTTCATTGATGTTTCCAAATCGGGAAAATCTTCATCATTTAATTCCAACTGTTGCTGTTTCGCTGACGACAAAATCTTTTTACTTAATTTACCATCAATTACCGAAGACTCCTCAGCACGCAAATGGAATCGGTCTTTATTTCGTTGTTTGGAGACTTTGCCTTCAGTCAATTGTTTTTCTAAATTCACATTTTTTTGTGGTGCCAAATTACCTTTCTTTGGCTTTCCCATATTTTTTATCTGATATATGTGATTTCAATATATTTTTTTCAAATAACAATTAAATTTTCACAATATCCACAATAAAATAAACAAAAACACGTGTTAGCGATTTCTTTCTCCTTTTGCGGCATCGAAACGAAAAAGAGAGAGAACACATATGGTATTCAGTGTTATTAAATGCATTATTAAAAAATAGAGATGCCAACTTAATTTAAAAGTTGAAAAACACTACTTACACTTTATACTTTATTCAGATATATTCTTTATATTTGTAATAAATGTGTATGTATTTTACTAATTTAAATTATTTATATATTTAAATTAATTTATTATTTAATTATTTAATATAAATACATTTACTTTCAGTTCTTGCCAAAATTATTTCATTAATTTTGTTGCGCCATCTATATTGACGCCACCCAGTTAGTGTAAAACCGCACTTCTTTCATTTTGACATTTCACAAAAGTCACTTGGTGCAATTGTCAGATTGTTCATTTCTTTTTTTTTCTGCGTTCCTTGAAAACAGACTCTCAGAATGAAGGTGTGTTAATAATTATCGCAAAAAGTATAGAAAATATTTGAAAATATATAAAAATATTGCAAAAATTAACTAAATGAAAGCGCCAAGAACAATTTTATTTTAAAAATAAGTGCATTGTTCTCGTGATGCCTGATAAAACTTAAGATAAATTTTCGGTGTTTTTTTTTTTTGTTTGTGAATGTGAGCAATCTACTCTACTTGCCGCTTCAAGCTGATTAAGACTATATTTTTTTTTTGTTTGGGTTTAATGGTGCTTGTTACTAAAATGTGACCTGTTCAATTGCAGCTTAATGTTTCTTTTCCCGCAACGGGATGCCAAAAACTCTTTGAAGTTGTCGATGAGCACAAATTACGCGTTTTCTACGAGAAGCGTATGGGCCAAACTGTTGAAGCCGATATTCTCGGTGACGAATGGAAGGGCTACCATCTTCGCATTGCGGGCGGCAATGACAAACAAGGTTTCCCCATGAAACAGGGTGTCCTCACCCATTGAAAGATTGTTACTTTAATTGTGGTCTAACAAAATTTTGTTATATTTACAGGCCGTGTCCGCTTGTTGTTGAACCATCGCCCACGTCGTACCGGTGAACGTAAACGTAAATCTGTTCGTGGTTGCATTGTTGATGCCAATATGTCGGTTTTGGCTCTCGTTGTTGTCAAGAAGGGTGAGAAGGATATTGCTGGTTTGACCGACACCTCGGTTCCACGTCGCTTGGGTCCCAAGAGGGCTAGCAAGATCCGTAAGCTCTATAACTTGAAGACGATGTGTCGTTTCGTTGTGCGTCGTCCATTGCGCCAAGGACAACAAGAAAGCAACGTCCAAAATTCAACGATTGATTACCCCAGTCGTTTTGCAAAGGAAGCGCAGACGTAACGCTTTGAAGAAGAAGCGCCAACAAGCATCCAAGGAAGCAGCTGCTGATTATGCCAAGCTCTTGGTGCAACGCAAGAAGGAGTCCAAGGCTAAACGCGAAGAAGCCAAACGTCGCCGTTCTGTCCATCAGTCCAGCCATTAGCGAAGAGTAAATTAAAAAGAACTTCAGTGCTGATAAGAGTATTGCAGCAAAGAATACATATTAAAAGAAGATGTTACCAAAAATGCTAGTCAAGTAGATTTCGGTCAAATAATCATCTTTAAATGAAGTGTTAGAAGTCAATGTTGAAATTAAATAGATAATATTCTGTAAAAGATCTCTCGTGGACATATTTTTGTTGTCAGATCTATTGGTTATGATTCTTTTTTTTTTTTTTTGTATTATAATTATAATCAGTGTTTTAAGGTATACTGTATAGGATAATCGATGATAATCAACCAAAGTATCGATTTTGATGAAGTGAAAGAAGCAACTCTTGATAATCATATTTATTTTTTCAAAGCATCTGCTTCGTTTGGGACAGTATTTTGAGACAACCTTAGAATATCTAGCTTTTTTAATATTAAAATTTTATGTATTTTATTGTTTGTATAAGATAACGGTAACAAATTACTTGGATTTCTCTAAATTAAAAGAAATCTTCGTCCATTTCTTTTGACAACGGCAACTGCATCTTAGAATTAATATGACTTGTAAAATCATGCTGAAAAATTAATATTAACAGACTTTTCTCAGTGCATTTCAAGGCAAAACTTAAAAAAGGAATCATGCGATTTAAAGAATGTTGTGACACACACATGATGAATGTGTCCTATCTACATGCGGCATCATCTACCAATAGTGGAACATCACCGGCACTCTGGGTATCTTCTGTAGCCATGGGCTCGTCGTCATCAATGCCCAAGCCAAGTTTGATCATGCGATAAATACGGCTGGCATGCACTTGTGGGCTGTCAAGCGAGAAACCAGATGACAGCAAAGATGTCTCGAACAAGAGAATGACAAGATCCTTGACAGCCTTGTCGTTCTTGTCAAGATCGGCCTTCTGGCGCAGAGTCTCAACAATTGGATGATTTGGGTTGATTTCCAAGTGCTTCTTACCAGCCATGTAGAGGCGTCACGAACAACTTAAGCCTTCACAACGACACGACAATACATTTATATTTCTATAAATTTATTGTGCTTCAATGGAATCTTTTAATGAGACAAATATGGACATGTATAAAATAGTGAAGCTGTAAGTAAAACTTTTGAAAACTAATGTTTTGTTTCCGAAAATTTTTCATACTAATCTTCCACTCAGATTTATTCTTGTCACCGTAACACATGAACAGCTGGATCTTTTGGACTACAGTTCTGGTAGTATATAGATTTCATCTCGGACATATGCCGCATATTACAAAGATGCCTTTTGATTATATTGTACACCAGTCATAATTTGGTGTAAATTTCTACCTCCTGATCACCAAGCAAAGGTGACAAAGTTGTTATAATATAAAGTGAAGCATGAAATGTTGTTTATTGAATTCATTGTTAAGATCAAATGTTTGTAATAAAGAAATAAGATTTGTTAGCCAGAGAGATATTTCTTCATATTGTTAAGAGAATTTAAAGGTTCCAAAGAAGTAAAACTCCTTTGATAGTAAATGAATGAATGAATTCATGATTTGTGTCACTATCACACTTACCCAATCTTTAGGCATAAGTATATTAATTCTGATTCTGAATCTTAAGGAACTGAACAAAAAATACATTAAAATCCTTAATTTTTATAATATACAAATTTCATATTTATTTCACGAATCCTTAATACGTTACAAATTATATGCGGCTACAAACATCCATAATAGTATATTGGATCAGGGTAAATAGTGTTTATATAGGTCAGTAGAGTACAGTAGTAAGAGAATGTGTAATCATCATCAACATACATGCGAACATACATACAAAAATTACATACATGGATTTACAAGGATGCAAAGATACTCAAGACAGAGAGAGAGAGAGCGAGCATTTAAAATCAGTTAGTTATCTTTATGCTTATGGAATCCAAATATGGAATAACCACATCTCTCACGATTTTAAAGACAACAGAGTCAACATTTACTTAATTTATCAAAGGGATGTTATACTTATATAAAAAATTGTTTACAATAAAATATATACATATATATGTCTAGCTAAAATAATGAATCCTACCCATTATGGGTGTGTATAATATAATTGCCGATTCTTTGAAAGATTTTACCTATTCATCATCAATAATTACTAAAACACACAATTTCAGCGGCGGCAATAAAAATCATCATCGATTCATTTACTCAAAAGATCTGATCAAATAAATTAATAATTGATTCATTTGATCAAAAGATATATAAGATATTATTAATCATGGATTCATTTGATCAATCGATCATATATTAACAACATTTTTTAGATCATGTGGCAACAGATCCTTCATGCATTGAATTTGTGAGCGTATTTGATCGCGTGTCGCCGTACTATTATTGCTCCATATTGTGTGACCACCTTCTATTCGAGATTTGTCCGTGTAGAGATTCAATTTTTGCTTTAGCTTGAGTATCATATCAATTATTTCTACTTCTTGTTTGTCGCGCGCCCAATGTTCCAGATTTGCTTCGGATAAAGCTTGCAGTTGTAGATCCTGCAAGGTTAATTGTAATTCACGATGCCGTGACTCATACCAGCCGCGGAAGTTTGGTGATTTGAAAAATCGTCGATAGAGACCTTTCCAGTCACCCTTCAATGGCGAAGTCAAATGTGGACCCGATAATTCTAATGTTGCTAAAAAATCATCCAACTTAAAAGAACTGGCATTTGGTGCCGATTTAAATGGACTAATATCCTTTTGTAGTGGCATCAAAGATGCCATATAACGCTCCAATGGTATCATAAAACTTTGTGTCAACTCAAGCAAATGACGACGCAATAAAGCGGTTTGTACATGTTCGGGACGCTTCGTTTTCATGCCAAGTAAAACTTTCTTTATGAGGGATTTATCTTTTTTCAAGTAGGATTTATATTTTGTATGAAGACCGCTTAGTGAGCCATCGCCACCGCCACCAATGAGACTATGATTAGCATTTAATGATGTTAAACTTGTGAGATTACTGCTTTGTATCGGTTGCATTTTATAGACATCATTGCCAACAACACCGCCGCTTGTAGTCGTCGTCGTTGTTGTTGTAGTACAAAACGATGTTGCCGAGGAATTGGAGTTTCTTAAATTTTTCTGAAAGAATTGCTGTTGCTGCATATTCATCTGCAAAACATAAAGAAATGACCACATCCAATCAATCAATATGATGGCCATTGTTATCATTAGTTATGCACCATATTTTGATTTATTATTTGCTTACCTGATTATCAATCAAACGCAGCATGTGTGGCCAATCTTTGAAGAGTTTTACAAAGAATGGATTTGTTACGCCTAAAATAACAGAGGGCAATGCTTTGCCTGTACACTCCTGTGTGAATTCCTTGAATTCGCTGTCGTGTATTGTAAAATATGGTCTGGACTCGGCACAGTATTCTAACGGTGCTATTAATGCTACTAATGTCTGAACCATATGCGAGCAATCAGCAGGCGAAGTACCCACGACCACAATGGGTTCACCGATCAGTACCAGTTCCCATAATGTGTACAAGTTTTCAACAACAAAACTCAAGCTGTGGAAAAGCTCGATTTCGTTAACAGATAAAATGATTTTTGTATTTTGCGATGCTCCACTTCCAGTGCCATCTCCGCCTCTACTCACATTATGTTTATGTTGTTGTTGCAGTGCAGATGATGCAGATGCATCATTTCGTAATTCTACTGGAAGTTGATTTGATTTACGGCTACTACTACTACCCTTAGGTATCGTGATTTGATATTTACATTCAAATAGTGGCAAATCTAAGGTTAAGCCAGCATACAACACTGGCCACTGGATGTTGATTTGATGGCACGCGGCCTGGATGGCAGTGGGTCCATCGTTGAAATATTTTGGCGCTAGTTCTCCTAGTATATCGTAATATAGATTAAAGAACGGAAGACGTGTAATAATAATGAAACTCTTTTGAAAGTAACCGCGCGGTAAATTTGCATCACGTTTTTGACGAAAGTAAACAAATCCCCAAAAATGTGATTGATCCACTCTTAGTGTTGGTCCACAATCGCCATTGTATTGTTGCAAAATCGAATCGTTTGTTTGGCATTCAGAAACTGGTGATATTGCACGCAAGCGCATATGGAATTTTGTGTCCCCCATACAACCAGAATTCGAGTCCGGAAATGCCATATAGCAAATGTTGCTAACTTCTTGTTCCGTTGGTAAAAATTGTGGCGGATATACATATTCCAGAGCTTGTCCCAAATTCAAATCAAATGTTACAACACACATGCAATGGATCCATTGCGAGAATCTTGTCCAATCCATTGACATTGTTGTGTTTATCTCATCACCATTGTTGACGCTTGCCGTTGTCGATGTTGTCGTTTTAATTGCCTGCTGCAGTTTTCCATTGTCACAACTTTGTGGCACCTCCATGATAGTTTATTCCCTTTCCTTTCAGTATTCCACATCAAATATTTAAGATTTTGCTAGTGCTATGCCCAAGATTCAAGTTTAAAATGCAACAACAACAACAAGAATAATAACAATAATAATAATATTATTATTATTATTATTGCTAACAAATCTCTACCATGAAGCAACAATAAAAGAGTGACCATATATACTCTCAGTCAATAAAAATATTGATGCAAACGAAGGAATGAAATGGAAATGAAATGCAATAAAAATTGACTGCCTGTGAGAGATATTTTAATAAGTATAATAATATTTTTTTTATTTTCTACTATTTATTTAATTAATTAATCCATGCTACAATAACTTTAATTTAATTTTATAGCTTTTGGGATTGGGAAATTTATTCAATGTCAATATTATTTCTTAAGATGCATTGAGTGTTTGTATGTAAACGAATTGGTTATCAGAAATCGCACATCTCTAATTTTTGTTCTTGTTCCTTTCACTGCAGCCCTTAATTTTGTATCAATATTGACGTGTCATCAACACAAATCTAATGAAATAGAACACAAATCGCAGAATTTCTCAAAAAAAGTCGCCGGGTATGTGTCCAAGGGCTTGTGGAAGCAGTATATTTTTCATTAATAGAATATAGGAGGAAGGCAGCGGCTGCTTATAAATGGATTTTTTAAAAAGTGGTATTAAGACAGTGCTGGGCACCACTGAACCCGGACAGCAACCAAGCCCAGCCGACACCGTTGAAAAGCTAGTGGATCGTGTATCATCATCAACATTACTCGAGGATCGTCGGGATGCATGCCGAGCACTCAAAGCCCTGTCACGCAAGTATCGCATTGAAGTTGGTGCCCAAAGTATGTCAGTTCTAGTACAAGTTCTTAAGAATGATGCACAAGATGCAGAAATCATAAGCTATGCCTTGGATACACTATGCAATATTGTGGCTAGCGAAGAATTCGATGAGGAAGCCGATAATCCAGCAGTATCAGTAAACGTAGGCGAACAATTCACTGAGATGTTCATTAAAACACCCGAACATGTTTCGATGGTTATGGGCTATTTAGAGGAATATGATTTCCGTGTTCGTCGCGCAGCTATACAATTGATAACAACTCTCATTTCGAATAAGACGCGTGAATTACAAGAACTTGTCCTAGTCAGCCCAATGGCAGTGTCCAAATTGATGGATTTACTCACTGACAGCCGTGAAGTCATACGCAACGATGTGCTTCTCTTGTTAATCCAACTGACAAAGGGTAATTCTAATATACAAAAAATTGTTGCTTTTGAAAATGCTTTCGATCGTCTCTTTGAGATTATACGCGACGAAGGATGTTCAGATGGTGGCATTGTTGTTGAGGATTGCCTAATATTGCTTATAAACTTGCTGAAGAACAATTCGAGTAATCAACAATTCTTCAAGGAAGGCTCATACATACAACGCTTGGCACCAATGTTTGTACTTCAACCGGACACCGAAGAGAACGGGTGGACACCACAGAAGGTATCGAATTTACACTGTATGCTACAAGTGGTGCGTTCTTTAGTCAATCCTGGCAATCAGCAACATGTGGTCACTTCGTGTCAGCGTGTCATGCAAAAGTCACAGTTGCTACAAGCTCTGTGCGATATACTTATGAGTAGCGGTGTGCCAGCGGATATATTAACGGAAACGATTAATTCGGTGGCTGAGGTTGTACGTGGCGATCGTGACAATCAGGATGAGCTAAGCAAAGTAATGGCACCAAGTAATCCGCCGCGGCCTGCCATTGTTGTTCTGTTGATGTCTATGATAAATGAGAAACAAATATTGGCACTGCGCTGTGCCGTCTTATATTGCTTTCAATGCTTCCTATTTCGTAACACCGAGGGCCAGCAAACAGTGGTTCAGACTTTGCTGCCGTCTAGCACAGCAGATGTCTCATCACTCTCGACTGGTCAACTGCTTTGCACTGGTCTCTTTTCGGCTGATACCTTGGCGAATTGGTTCTCCGCTGTTGCTCTCATGCATACGCTTGTCGATAATGTAGCGCAGAAGGAAGAGCTGTTGCGTGTTCTGTTAGCTACTCCTGGTGGTCACAAGCCCATCACATTGCTGGAACAATGTACAAATCTAATGCAACAGGAAAGCTACCGATTGCAAAGCAAAATTGGTCTCTTAATGTTGCTCAGCGTTTGGCTCGCACATTGCCCAAGTGCTGTGAAGACGCTGCTGGATACACAAGGTACAGTGGCTTATTTGACAGCACAAATAAGTGCCAATGAGCATGATGAACGCGAGTACCTTGTCCAGGGCATGTGTGCATTCCTAATGGGCCTTTGCATTCAATTTAATGACAACACCTTGCCAAATCGACGGCGTGAGGACATCAGTCAATTGATCATTAAGCGTATCGGCCAAGAAACATTTTGCAATAAATTGAACGAAGTGTCCCGCCATGAAGCCTACAGTCGGGCTTGCAAACAACCCCAAATCCGTGCCAAGGACAGTACTGAGCTGTTGCTCGACTATGAATACTGCAAGCTGTACAAAGGTCTGGAAGCTCTGATTGCGAAATTGGTTAGTGGCTTCGATGTTGACAACATTGAGTTGACCGAGCTAACTCTGAGTTCTGAGGCTTCGGCTCTTGTGGCGCAATATAAGGGCATCATACGCGGCATGGATGCTCAAATCCAGCAACTGCAACAATCACTGCGTTCATTTGAGGAACAAAACACAAAACTAAATGATCGTTTAACTAATGAACAAACGTTCAACACACAACTCTCTGACCAAAATACACTGATGAAGGCCCAGTTATCTGCATCTGCAGTGCAAAACTCTAATGATAATGCCAAATCAACTGCAACTGTAGCCAACCATAGTAGCAACCACAACAGCTCGGTCGCCAATGAAGAAGCTCTTAATGCAGCCCGTTTCCAAGCCAATGTTTACTTCACCGAGAATTTACGACTCGCCAAGGAAGTCGAAACATTGCGCCAACAATTGGCAAACGAAAAAGCGCGTGCCGACTCAGCCTGTCAGAATTTACAAAAACTGCAAAAGGATCAAGATGATTTACTTGAGTTGCTTAGCGATCAGGAAACAAAAATTGCCGATTATAAGGAACAATTAAAAGGTGCTGGCCTTTTGGTCAGTGAAGATGCTGATGCTGCTGATTGTGATGTTGATGCTGAAATCGATATTGTACATCACGATGAAAACAGTATCATTGGTAATAACGCCCAACAGGATAACAGAAGCACCAGCAGCAGGAGCAGCAGCAGTATAACTCCAGCTACAACAATTACAACAACAGCATCTCTCAGTTGAGAATTGTCGACAACCAGTGCCGAAGATGAATTTCCTATTGCTATATGATCTGGTTCGATTCCTTAGTATTCAGTTGCTAACAACTAGACATTGTCATCTTTTATACATACATATACAATAGAAATTGTCAAGAAACTATTGATCAATCGATCGATCGATCGTACGCTATCCCACTAAAACCCATTATAAGTGTATATTTTTACCGCATGAATACCTTTTTTTTTCATTTCTTAATATTAGCTCATCCTGAGGAAGAGAGGGAGAGATCGATCTGATCAAATGAATATGTCGCCGGTTTTTCTTGACATGTATTTACGTTTCCATAAATGTAATGTGTGTAAACCGTATTCTATTCTATTATTATATGAAATACAGAAATTTATTATATTAGAAGAAAAATTACTTGTTCGTGACAACAACAATTCTAAATGTGAAGGAACAGAAGTATTGGGTTGGGATGTTACATAAGCAATGTATGTCACTTTTCTTTCCAGAAATAGAAGACGAGAGAGTCGAAAGATACCTGGAGCTTTTCGGAAATGTCTGTAGTTAGGCTCACTGAGCTGCCCGGATCGCTTTTTCATCAACAAGAATTAATGTAGTGCAACCTCTCAGGCTTGGGAAGACTGAGGTGCAATATATATGTTGACAAAAATGGATGAAAGACAAGAACTTTGCGGACAGCCTGTTTTATAACAAACGCCTGGGACTTTACGTTTCCAATAGGGAATTCGAAAGTATTTTTAGATTGTAGTGGGTGGGGGATTTGTGTTCGCAAGGTTCTTATATAATATGACTCTTCCGGACCGGATGAACATGAATCAAGTATAGTAATATAGTTGTCGTGATTTCAGCTAAACGTTTAGGCTAAAATCTCCACTGCACTTGGAACTGTCATTTGGTTTGGGGACATCGTCATGCTTCTTCTTCATGGCTTTTGTCAGTTTTCAAAAGAGAAAAGAATATTTGTCTAGCGGGAATTAAAGATTGTTCCAATATTCATTACGGAATATAGAGATCTTGTTGGAGTTGAGTAGAGTTTGCCATTTAAAATGGATATGCTCAGTCGTGTTTCTATATCTCCGCCAGTTTCGACAGTGTCGGTATCTGACCTTCATTGAGGCGCTGTTTTGCTTCTTAGTACGGATAGCCTAGTTAAAATCAGAAAGAAACTTACCGATGTCATCTGAATTTTGATCAGTGCTGGGCATAGCAAATTCTGGGCAGTTAGCAGGAATGAGTTAACAATCATTGGACTACATAGTATGCAAGTGAAACCATGAGACTGATCAGATCGGAGAAGAACTTAGGCTGAGATGTAAGTCTGTTGGCTACGACCCCCATCCCCCTCCCACACAAAACAAGAACTCAAAATATAAAGTTATAAAAATATATAATTGTATAAAAATACAAAATAATTTACGTAGTTTCTTTTGTGTATAAAATGTATAAAAATATTAAATTAATGCAATTCTCCTTCTTCTCCCTTGGAATGGCGATTTTTATATTCTTCATCCATCATATCTAAGTACATTCTTCCGAGATTATAGTAGACATAACTCGCTGCCAGGCTGCACCAAAATGCTATGCCAATGTGGTTGCGAAAAGTTCTATTGACGATTGCCCATGTCATTAATGAAGCTCCCAAATGGAGGACACTACCGTTGAACATGTATAAGCAACGTTGCACTGGGGGAACCTTGCTTAAAAAGGATCGACGGTAAAGTCCTACACAGTTGCACGCAAAAACACTAGTGGCCAATATTGTTGGTAAGCCGATGCGGCAATTTGGAGCCTTATTGATTGGTCCACATATTACCACACCTAATGCATAGTAAGAAATAACTCCGTGCATTGGAATAACCGCTTCCACGAACACTGTTTTCGTCTCTTGCATATATTCAGTATTAAATATTTTTTTAATCTTATAGTTTTCCATTGTGTTTTTAATGGATTTTATTTTATTTTTTTTTTTTTTTTTTGTGTCTTTTTGTGTGTTCAGTTGTAAACCGTAAAATAATATAACACAATATAATTGAGACAACTGCCTTCTAAGATAGGAAAATTGTATAGAAATTCCAAAAGTCAAAGGTAACCTTGATTGAAAAGAGAATACAAATAATAACCGTTTTACTGAATACTGGATGAAATACGCCACAACTACCCCATGTGAGAGAAAAGTATCACTAATACCGTTAAACCCTACATATCAGAAAATAGAAAAATCGGCCTAGTCCGAGTCAGACTCGTACACGGAGGGTTCTGTACCAGTTTGGAGTTTGTGTGAGAGGTACTCCCCCTAGTGCTCCGTTTTGACTGATTCCAACAAACATGCCGCGTCTATATGAAAAACTTATAGTGTCTAAATTTCAGTTCAATAGTTCAAAAATCAAAAAAGTTTTTCTAGTCCCCAATTTTAATGATAGGTTTATATAAGAGGTACACTCCCTATTGGTCCGATCAAACTGAAATTTCGACACTATAAATTTCTAATCCACAGCCACCAACCAAGCAAATTTCAAGATCGTGGGGTTACTGGATAATATAGTTCCCATACAAACCAAAATGTTTCTTGTATGGGGACCCCTTTAATTTTTTAAAAATATTTTAGCTTTAGTATTTGTTGTTGATGCCCGGAGAACTAAAAACTCTGTGAAAACTTCAAGTCTCTAGCTATTACGGTTCATGATATATGACCAGCGAACGGACGGTCAACGAAGTCTCTGTAATAGGGTCTCGTTTGGCACCGTTTGGGTCCGGAACCTTAACAATGAAATTTCTTCAATCAAGTTTTCCAATTTTATTATTCAACAAGTCGTAAATGGGTGAAATTCCGATGACAAACTCAACTCCTTTTTTAACTTGCAAAGCAAAAACATAAAAATATCCATAAATTACATAGTTCTACAAATAAAATCAATTCACTTTATCAATTCTATGTAGGAACGACGAATGTTGACTGTAGAAGTATAGACAAGTAGCCGAAAACTTTACGCATTGTCCAATTAGAATGGAATGAAATGATTTTTTTAGCACAGCATTGCTCTCATCTCTCAAAAGGATTTAAGTTCAAACTCTCAACTCGCAACTCGGTGTCGATAGGAGCCTCGTTCACCTTCTCTTAAGATTCAGCTGATTTGAATGGTGAAAAACTTCATTTTAGCGGGGTTGCATTTAAAATTTCCTAACCGGCAGCTGAATAATCCTTAACCGGATGTGATGAATACTAACCGGATATAGAATGTTTTATTTTGGTCCACCAAGCAAAACCAAAATATTTAAACAAGAAAGAAAAGAATTTTATTGTTTGAATAAATGCAATTAATAAATTGTCACACTGTGTGCGTGTGTATGTGTGTGTAGAAGTTAAGCAAAATAAAAATATATTGCATTCAAACATGTTGAGGACTTCAATCAAAAGAAATCAAAAGAGAATCGACAGCAACAGGAAGCAGAAGCAACACAACAATAAAAACCTTACGCGCTGCGCTTATTAATATCAATAATTTGATGCTGCTAAAGAACAAGCAAACAAACAAAGAGCCTCAACAATATTAACTTAAAGAATAAGAAAATACTATTAATATTATAATTATTGTAGAATGAGCCCGTTTCGATCGAAGAAAAATCGTTCATTGCCAGTGCGTGTCATAACATTTGACTCGGAGCTTGAATTTGACCTCGAACAGAGAGCAACAGGTCAAGATTTGTTTGATCTTGTTTGTCGTACAATTGGACTAAGGGAATCATGGTATTTTGGCTTGCAATATGTAGATACACGGAACAATGTCTCATGGCTGAAGATGGATAAGAAAGTCAAGGATCAACGTGTTCACTTGCAGTCAAACAATTTCTATATGTTTAGTTTTTATGCAAAATATTTTCCGGAAAATGTTAGCGAAGAACTAATACAAGAGATCACCCAGCATCTTTTCTTCCTGCAAGTCAAACAGAGTATTTTATCAATGGATATCTATTGCCGGCCAGAAGCTTCAGTTCTGTTAGCCTCCTATGCCGTGCATGTCCAATATGGACCCTACGACTATGAAACCTATAAGGACGGTATGCTCGCCGGTGGCGAACTATTGCCTAAAGGTGTCACAGATCAATATCAAATGACACCCGAAATGTGGGAAGAACGTATAAAAACATGGTAAGCATTTTTTAAATTTATTCATTTGGTAATGAGTTGCCGCTTTTCCGCTAGAAGGAATTTGAGGCTAAGGGTGAAGCAAAAAAATAAAGTAACAATTGGCAAATATGGGCTTTCGACATTGGTCATTGATTTAGTTTTTATTTTCACTGTTTTGTCATAAAGAGCATGGAGGTGCAGTTCACAAATATAGAAATTGGAGCTATTTTAAAAGTCTTCTTCATGCATCGCAAGATTAATCGTGTTGTGGAAGATGGTTCTGTGTCAATTCAAACCGCCAAAGAGTGGCTGAAACGGCACAATAGACCCGGTGTCCAGTCAATGAAGGCCGGTATCTGTCTATCACAATTAGAGCAGGAAAGTCTATAGGCATTTCAAACCAGCTGGATACACCACATTAATGAATGCCTCGTGAGTTGTAAAAAAAACTAATAGACCCCATTTCCATCTGCAAAATATTCCTAAAACGCAATGAAAACTAGCCATTTTAGAACAAGATGGTGACTAGCGATAAAAAATGAGTTACTGTCGGCTACGATTAGGTTGGTCACCAACGATCGTGGACGAGGAAAGAGAGAGCTTTGTCTTAAACAGTCAACGGCTAAGCCCAGGAAGGATTTGTTGTGTGTTTGTTTGGTTGGAGTGAAAAAGAGAATCATCCGTGAGGTACGAAATGCTTTTATTGGACGAAACACCTAAGTCGATGCCATCAATCAGAATTGTTGTATCAAGATAACGCCAGTCTGCACCGATTATTCGTGGACCAGTAGTCAAAAGCTCAGAAAACTTCGATGAGATGTTTTAATGCACAAGCCTTAAACCTCTTCTTCGTTGCAAAAGTTTATTGGTGATTGATGATATGACATTCAAACGAACACAAGACAAAACGGAAGATGAATACTTTGAAAACAGTTTGCCAAATAATGCATAATGCAAATCGCATCAAAATAGCAACAAATTATCGACTTGACCTAATTATAATTCTATAATTAATCCCCTATGTATTTTAACTTTAAAAATCATCAAATCTGATGATGATGAAGAACGGCAAATCATTACCAATTATTTCCTATTACATTAATGATTAATTAAATTAATCTTGTAATCTACTTTACATGGATATAGGTATATGGATCATGAGCCCATGACACGTGATGAAGTCGAAATGGAATATCTTAAAATTGCACAAGATTTAGATATGTACGGTGTTAACTATTTTCCTATTACGGTATACAAAATTATGATTCAAATTCACTCATTTGTTGTTATGTGTTTTTTTCCATAAGCTGATGTTTTAATGTGTTATTACAGAATAAAAATAAAACCAAATTGTGGCTTGGCGTAACAGCTGTCGGTCTTAATATATACGATGAACGTGATAAATTAACGCCGAAGACGACGTTCCAATGGAATGAAATCCGTCATGTTAGTTTCGATGATAAGAAATTTACGATACGCCTAGTGGATGCAAAAGTTTCTAGTTTCATATTCTATTCACAAGATCTACATATCAATAAAATGGTAATGGTCAAACAGTCAAATCCACTTAACAGCAATCGCTTTTACATGCAGCACTTTTCGTTCATTCATTCATTTCAATATCATGAAGTCAAAGGTCATATACAATGCACAAACTATTGAACCATATGAGATTAAAAAGGAAATAGAGATATTCATCCAAAATATGCAGGCTATACCTCATCTATCTATAGCAAAAGAAAGGAGGAGGGTAAATAACCCTAAAGACTAATGTATGTCACTGAAATAGTGATGTCATCCCATGCTATAGAGATGGAAGCTTGAATCAAAGTAATGAAGAAATCATTGTTCTCAATCATCTTGAATCATGCAAAACCATAGCCAAATGACTAAGTGGATTAGAACGATTGTCATATTAAAAGTTGTGACTGTAAAGATGTCAGAAATCAAGAATTTGACTTCAGTTTGACACATTCAAAAGTAAGAAACGGACAAAAATCACCAAAATACCAAATATAAATCAGCTGCATATTTCACTAAAAATTATTTAAGAAAATTGATTGTTGTTGTTAAGCGGATTCATTCGACTGAAAATAAAACAGTATTTAACTAAGAATATTTCCCAATTTCAATTCAATTTCATTTGATTTGTTTTGTTTTTTGTAGATACTTGACTTGTGTAAGGGGAATCATGATTTGTATATGCGACGCCGTAAACCGGACACCATGGAAATACAACAGATGAAGGCTCAAGCCAAGGACGAGAAGCAACGCCGTCAAATTGAGCGTACGAAATTTATGCGCGAAAAGAAACTAAGAGAAAAAGCTGAACATGATCGGTTTGAATTAGAGAAACGTTTGGAGCATCTACAGGATGAGATGCGTATAGCAAGTGATGCATTGGTGAGTTTGGCTGGATAGATGGTTTTGATAGATTCGATTAATTAATTAATTTTTATTTTGTAGCGTCGTTCGGAAGAAACAAAAGAATTGTATTTTGAAAAGAGTCGCGTCAATGAAGAACAAATGCAATTAACTGAATGCAAAGCGAATCATTTCAAAACTGAAATGGATCGTTTGCGTGAACGTCAAATGAAAATTGAACGTGAAAAACATGATTTGGAAAAGAAAATACGCGATGCCGATTTCTATGTCCATCAGTTGACCATGGAAAAGGATAAACGTGAAGCGGAAGCTGAGAAATTAAAGAAGGAATTATTCTGTGCCAAATTAGCGGAACGCGAGGCTACCGCACGCCTGTTGAACTTCCTAAATCGTGGACGTAAATCATCAACCGACAGTTTACTAACAACATCAACCGTATCAAATGTCATAAGCGCCAATAGTAGCAGCAATAGTAGTACGCAAGCAAATAATAATAGCCCATCGGGTAATACGACAGCAAGCAGTACACCATCATTGACAACAAGTAATTCAACAAATGATATGGAAACAGCTGGTGCTGCTGAATTGACTACACCCATGATTGGGGGACCGGGACTGGGTCCGGGTGCCGACGCAACATATGCAAATGGTTCTGATGGTGTTGGTGTTGGTATGTTGCCAGATAACTCAAGTGGTGGTGGCATAATACTTGATGATTTCGAACCAAAAGAATTCATACTTACGGACAGTGAAATGGAGCAAATAACAAATGAAATAGAGCGCAGCCATTTGGAATATATTAGAAAATCACAGAAACAAGTCCAGAATCAATTACAAACGTTGCGCAGTGAAATTGCCCCACATAAAATTGAAGAGAACCAAAGTAATTTGGATATATTAAGCGATGCACAAATCAAGGCTGGCGAAAATAAATACTCGACACTTAAAAAACTTAAGTCAGGTTCGACAAAGGCACGAGTTGCATTCTTTGAAGAACTTTAACTAACCCCCCATAGACACACATACTTATGTAATATACACATACATATATACATATATATATATATACTACATAAAATTGTCTTTAAATTTAATTTATAATTCACTTTATATTATATACTTTTTCATACTAAGATTACATTTTACCTTTTTGTTTGTCTGCTTTTTTTTTTTGTATACAGAATTAATTTCTGTTAATAAGAGAGAGATAGAGAAGATATAAATTTTGAAGAAAAAACAAAAGCATCACAACAACAACTCACTAAACCACAACAACAAAATAAGTGCCTTTTATCAAAGATATTATTAGAATTTATACATATAAATTATAAAATAGATAGCTGTTATTTTATTTTATTATAAATTCATTCATTTTGTTCAATTTTTTATTTTATTTTATTTTTTTTTTTTTAAATTGTTGAAAAAATGAAATGATCTTAAAATAAAGTTTAAATTTGATTTGATTCGAATTATATATTATCATTATTATTATTTATTGTTATTGTTGTCATTACAAATTTATAATGGACAAATTGTTCAATGCAAATAAAGAATAATGATGACGATGATTGACGACAATTTCTGAGGATTAACAGATAGATTATCTAATATTGCAGTCATGCCTCTTCCTGTTGCCTTTAAAATCAAAATCAATATAAAGAATCGGCCAAGTGCGAGTCAGACTCGTACACGGTGGGTTCCGTACCAGATTGGGGTTTGTATGGGAGGTACTCCCCCTAGTTGATCGATTTGGCTGATTCCAACAGAAACTTATAGTGTCAAAATTCCAGTTCAATAGTCAGTGAGGAAGAGAGAGAGATCGATCTGATCAAATGAATATGTCGCCGGTATTTCTTGACATGTATTTACTTTTCCATAAATGTAATGTGTGTAAACCGTATTCTTTTCTATTATTATATGAAATACAGAAATTCATTACATTAGAAGAAAAATTACTCGTTCGTGATCAAGAATTCTAAATGGGAAGGAACAGAAGTATTGGCCGATTTGGCTGAATCCAACATATGTATAGCGCCTATATAAGAAACATATAGTGTCTAAATTTCAGTTCGAAAGGATAAAAAACAAAAGAGCTTTTCTAATAAGAGCCTGAATTTTAATAGGGGCTTGTATGAGAAGTACCGTTCAAACTGAAATTTCTACACTATAAGTTTTTGATGTATAGCCTCCAACCTTCCAAATTTCAAGGTCATGGGATTACTTGATCGTACAGCTGCCATACAAACCAAAATGTGTCTTGTATGGAGATCCCTTTCAGTGTTTGAAAATATTTTAGTTTTTAGAGATTTATAGCATGTGGAGATTTTAGCGCTAGAATACTTGTTGGGGATCCAGACTCTCCAATTCAAAAGGAGTTGCCTTGTATAAATGTATGTGCAACTCACTTGTCACTCTACAGGTGAACCAACATATTGGCCCACATATCCACAGAAGATCCCCGATGTGCTGGACATTGCCCTGAGCAAAGGAATTGATCTTATAAAAATCTCTATGGCACCATTTCATGACCTCAGCTCGGATCACTCAGCTGTATTAGTCAACATCAATGTTCCCATTGGCGTTGCACCCAGACTTGCCAGAATTTTTAGAAGAAGCACCAACCTGAACCAATTCAAACCTGGCTTCAATGCACAGTTACCCAAATATTCAGCTCAATTCATTGAAGTTGCGATAGAACATTTGGCAATAAACATCCATGAAGTCGCAACCCACTCAACGCCACCCCCTCCGGCAGATGAAATGGGAATTGAGGAAATTGTGAACCGCAGTAAAAACATATTCTCCGTCTTGAATCACACGCAAACCACCTCGCTGTCAATTTGTTAGACAATAGCCTGCACACTCGTAGGTTAATGCATTACCACACCCTGGATCTCCTTTTCAGATCATCGAAAGACTAAGCGATGGTCTTCATTCAATAAAATACGGAAAATGTTAATGTAGCATACTATATTGTTTTCAAAATAGTTTTGTTTTATATGTTTTTAATTATTAAAATAATCCTTAAATGATCTTGGGAAAATTATGATTTTGGTTTGTTGTGAGATGTGATTTTCCTGTATATGTAGTAGGATAATTAATTGAATATACCTTTTATGTTCCATCGTTATAGTTAAATAGCATTTGAAGCAGAGAGTAAACTGATTTTATAGCAAATAGAAGAGACTTGATTTAAGTTTATTGCAATTTTAAATAAAATTCAAATATGTGAAGCGATAAATGATCTGAAAAGCTTTTATACTATGTTCACATGTTTCTATTTTTTGCTTAGCTTAGCGTTTATGGGCCACACTTCACTTTAATCATTTATCAATTGCTGTAACAAAGATAAAAATTATGTAATTAAATTTATTTTGTTTGTTTATTGTTAAATAAACTTAAACAAATTTTGAAATACAAACTTTTAACGGTATTGCAGTTGAATGAAAGAAAGAAAACGTGTCACCACTCTGTTACACCCTGTAAACGATAACATCAAACTTATCGAAATGCAATAAAATTGATTACTATTTGTTTGAGTTATTAGTTAACACATAATATTAAAATAAGTATAATTATAATTTTGAATTTAAAGCAGGCACACATTACACGATTAAAGATCAAAAGTTTTTGATTTTCCATACAATCAGCACACGTTGTCCCAGCCGGCCAACAAGCAGTGTTCTATTTAATTCCATGATGATGCACAACAAGGTCACATAATGTTATTGCCTGCTTTAGTCAACACTTCATATTAAAATATGTTTATAAATTTGAATTTAATGCATTTTTATGCTATGTTTTATGTTTTTTTATTTAATATCAGTATTAATTTTGAATATTTCAAATGTCCGTTACCATTCCATTCCATTTTGTCTCTGCGTTTAGGTGAACAAAGAACATGACAGTATGGCAACTCACCAAAAAATTTACCGACCTAGGAAGCTGTGTGGTGACAACACTTTCCGTTTTGACAGTGGAGAGCTTGTGTGTTTCGATTGATTCGCTGGTTGAAACGTTTGGTCGTGTGTTGCGCGAATAGAGTGAATTTTTTTCCATCCAAGTTGAAAATTACATTTTAATTCGGAAGTAAAAAATATAATCTAGCAAAGCGTAAATTAAAAATTAAAGAAAAAAAAAAGCGGTAAGTTTTTTTTTGTAATGTGTTATTTAAATTAAATGTTTTTCGAGAAATGTATGGAAGGAAAAAAGCGTGCACGCCGTCGTATATTTTTGTGTGCGTGTGTGTGTGAATGCGCCACTCTTGTGTCTGCTGTCAGCAGCAGCAACAGTGGCTTGCGCGCGTCATCAGCACCGGTGGTAGCGTGGTCGCACAATGTGAGTGTGTGCGTGTGAAGGCATCTTCTCTATGCAGCGTCTTCAAAATTTGCAATAGCTTCTTCTTTCCCTATCTCAATTTTTGTTTTTTTTTTTTTTTTTTTGCAAGTAAAAGAAAACTTAAAATGGAGAATTACGATTCTCCATAGGCGATTTAATTTTTTAAAATCCCAATGGTAGAAAAAAAATCGCAAACCAAAAAAAAAGCCGAAAGCATGTGTTCTGTTCGTATGCCATTGTCGTGCGTTGGCGTTATTTTTTGCCTTTTGCAAAAATTTTGGGTTTTGTTTCATCTTTCATCAGAAAAATCTTTGTTTCTTTTTTAAATGTCATTATCCCAATTGATTTGGAATTAAAAAGTAATTTTTAGTTATTCGCATTACATTTATATTGAGGTTAAACACGAAGACAACGAATAAGAGCCAAAAACAGGCAAAAAGCAAAAAAAAAAAAAAAAGACTGCGGCGGCGGCAGCCTCAGTCACTCATCGAATTCTCGACAGTGGCAGCGTTTGCTTGCTGCTGTTATATCGTTCTTCTCTTTCACACGTTTCTATATATGAGTTTGTTTTTCGTCATATTCAGTGACGGCATTCTTCATTACATTTCAATTCAGATGCGTCATTGATTTAAGAAAAACTAAAAAATAAAATATACATTTCTAAAGAATGTTCTAGATTATTTTATGCAAGCGAAATCCACTATTATTTCAATTGCATTATTTTTGACGATGGCTGGCTTTGGACGCGGATGCCTCTTTCTTCTTTCTCTCTCTCTCTCGATCTCATTTTAAGTGAACTTTTCTGTTTTCTACTTCTTACTGCTCATGCTTCACCAACACAAAAACAACCTAGAAAAAGTAGATGCCGGTAATTTTGTTGCTTTTGATGTTTGTTATTAAATTTGATACTTTTATTTTGCTTCAAAACAAAAATAAAGAAAATTGAGCTTTTTCATAGTCTTATGAAATACACAATGAATGAGTTGAGTAAATGTGAAATTGGAATTATCTAGCAAAAGAGGAAGAAGAAAAAAAATTAATATATTTTTCGAAATGCATTCTCGCAGTATGTTTTTTTCGTTCAGTAATATTAACCGAAAAGTAACGTCGTTTTCGTGCTTCCACATCATTTTTTATTTGTGAATTGCTTGAATGATTTTTTGTACTCTCTTCGGTAAATTTTGGTGCTCTCTTTATTATGAAGATGAAGTTGCTTTCTTTCCCCTTCTGATTGTAATTTGTGGTTTGTTTTTCCTATGTGTATGATGATATAGAAGCAGCAGCTGCATTTTTGTGTTCTTGATATTTGTTATACACTGCACACACACACATGCATGCACAGCTGTTGTTTCTTGTTTCTTGAAGATCAATTGAAAAATTTGTATGCTCTTTATGCTCACTCTCGTTTGCTCTCTTTTTGGCCGTGTAAATGTGTTCTCTCTTCAAATCCTTATTTACCATGCACGCTAGTACTTTGGCGCGCTTTTCATACTGTATGTACACTGAGAGCTACGCCGAAGCTGTCATTCTTTCCTGCGCGTTTATGATTTCGCTTCGTTTAGTCAGTTCAGTACGCATATATCCTGCCTGGCAGTAACAACAGAACGTATCACATTCTCAGAAATCATAATTAGCATCAACACATCATTAAAGGATTAATTCAGTCAAGAAAATATATTAATAAATAAAATTAATAGTGATTTCAATTGTTTTTAGCAAAGCCGACAACACACTACTTCCAAAAAGCAACTATAGACTTTTGAATCAACCAGAAACAAACAACAAAAAGAGATATCTAATATTATGGCTACCGAAGCTGACATCCCAACATTCAAATGCGTACTCGTCGGTGATGGCGGTACCGGCAAGACTACTTTCGTCAAACGTCACATGACCGGTGAATTCGAAAAGAAGTATGTAGCCACATTGGGTGTTGAAGTCCATCCTTTGATATTCCATACAAATCGTGGTGCTATCCGTTTCAATGTCTGGGATACAGCCGGTCAAGAGAAATTCGGTGGACTACGTGATGGTTATTATATTCAGGGACAATGCGCCGTGATTATGTTTGATGTGACATCACGTGTTACTTACAAGAATGTTCCAAACTGGCATCGTGATTTGGTTCGCGTTTGTGAAAATATTCCGATAGTTTTATGTGGCAATAAAGTGGACATAAAGGATCGTAAAGTTAAGGCTAAGAGCATTGTGTTCCATCGCAAGAAGAATTTGCAGGTAAGCCGCCAAGAGTCCATCGAATCAATCGATTGTGCTTTTGCATTGTGTTAGTTATGTATATTCAATACTAATAATTTGTGTTCTTTCTTTTTCATGTTCTGATCATCATTATGGATGAATAGTACTACGATATTTCGGCTAAATCGAATTATAACTTTGAAAAACCATTCCTCTGGCTTGCACGCAAACTGGTCGGCGATCCAAATCTTGAATTTGTTGCTATGCCGGCCTTGTTGCCACCAGAAGTCAAGATGGACAAAGACTGGCAATTGCAAATCGAACGTGATTTGCAAGAGGCACAAGATACTGCTTTGCCAGATGATGATGAGGATCTTTAAGCGACACAAAAAAGTATCACTGGTGCGGAGGGAAGAGTGAAGAAGGCTGGATGGCAGAAATAAAAGGATATGATAATGAGGGGGGAATAACATCGATTAATGATAGTGGATCTTATGTAGTTTGAAGAGAAAGCAGACAGAAAATAAAATGATCTAATTTTACATTAATTAAAAAGGAAAAACAAATTTGAAATGAAAGAAGAAGACGGAAAAAACAGAACTACACAAAAAACAAAGAAAAGCAACACTAAAAAAATGCTTTTTTAAGCAAACCAATAAATTCAATAGAAAAAAACGAGTGATTATGAGTTATGAGATTTAGATGTGAAGTTGATTGATGTCAAGAACAGAAGGTCGATCGAATATATGGTGATGTGATGGTAGTTTCTAGGTATATAAACCTACAGCGATGTAGCATCACCATCATCCCATCTAAATCTCTTTGTTAGAAGTAAATTCTTTCTCTCATTTGTGCTACTTTTAACGATTTTCTTTTTTCATCATAATTTAATAATATAATATTAATATTAAAATACTAATAAAATTCTCTCTCAGTTTTGTTAATTTTTTTGTTTTTTTTTTTTTATTTCAAATTAAGCTATGAATTTTTCGCTACGCGAAACTGACTTAAGTTCTTTTATTTTTTTTTTCGTAAATTTAATTTAATGTTAATAAAAACAAAACAAAAACCTTAAACAAACAAACCTGAGATGTTGCAACCGTGGGGGGAAAACTTGAGAGGAAGAGAAATAATAAAATTTAATAATATGAACATACAAAAAGAAAAACAAAGAATGAATAAAATAAATGTTGCATGAAAAATGATAAAAAAAAAAAATGAACGTTGTAAAGAAGAAAAAAAAAAACAAAAATGTAAATTCTTAAAAAAAAGAAATAAAATACAAAATAAAAATTAAAAAAAAAAGAATGATAGATTTGTTATCTCTGTACGGGAAAAAAAGGATTGATGAAAGAGTGAGTGAGTTTGGCTCATTCAATTGGAAGTACAATATTTGTCAAAAATTTATTAAGAGCATAAATTAGGAGTAGGAGGACGAGTCTTTGTCAACATATTCCTTAAGTTGAGACCAAGTGGTGCATGCTAATGATTGATTTACATAAATCAAGCAAGAATGAATTATGGTAAGATAATCATTCATCTTTCTATAAATAAAAAGTGACTCATTCTAATGGCATTAAAACAATATTTAGTTTTTTTTTAGCATTGTGACTATATCATCAAACTAATAATTATGAACGGTTTTTTCTCTATCATCATCAATATTGTTATTATTATTGATGAGTGATTGATCGAATCAATGGTGTAATTACAGAAACATGCAGATGGAAAATAGTAATAAATGTATGACAGCATACTCCTCATGCAATTGAACGTAATTAAAGAATGGAATGGTAACGGAAACTCGTAACATCGATAATTTACACTATTCTATTATATATACAATAATACTAAGGCATATCCGAATTGTATATACAAACATATCTATTAGACAGTACTCCACACAGTGGAATGCACAAGCGATTTGTTATCATCGGGACAATGTTTTAGTTGTGTTGGAAGCCCCATCCACCAAATGTGGATGATAGCAAAATTGGACTTTCATACAGTATTAGGATTATCTTAGCTAAGGTCGGGTTAGTTTGTAATCCTAAGGAGTCAAGAGAAAGGTTTCTTATATTGAATTTTCCATCTAAAAGCCATGAATGTGAGCTGCATCCTGCAAATTATAATTTTCAAAATTTATTAAAAATAATTTACAAAAATCAAATGGAATTTTGAAAATAATAATAAAATAAAAATATAAAATACATAATACAAATCAAAGCAGACAACCAAATTATAAATACAAATTAAATAAAATTAAATTAAAAATTGAGAATAAAAATATTAATTGCAATTACAAATTATTCACAATATGAAGATAAAAAAAGAAATTTATTACAATTAAATAAGCGGAATAAATTAATTGAAATAGGAAATGGGAAATTTGACAATTTAAAAATGTTGGAGTATGAGAAAATATTGAAACATTGAAAGCCGGAATAAATTTAAGGAGTTCAAAATTGAGAAGACATTTTGAAATCATAGAAATATAAATAAAATTTAAAATAAATTGAAAATAAATAGTAAATATCCAGAATAAATTAATTGAAATAGAAAAATGGGAAGAAAATGTTTCCCCTTTAAGTTTTTGAAAATATTTTAGTTTTAATATTTGTTGCTGATGAAAATTGCAACTCTCTAGCTATTACGGTTCATAAGATATGACCCGAGGATGGACGGGCGGACAACGAAGTCTTTGCAATAGGGTTCCGTTTGGTATATTATGTTCATATCTTCTGGATCTGCTAAAGTATATACAATACTACAGCGGTTCAATTGGTTGTATACATATTTATTTAATTGTCTTGGAATTCTATTTATTTTTTATAAGTAACAGAAATCAAGTTTACTAGAAATTTATATAATGCGTGACTTGGATATGTCTGACAGACAGGACTTATCTATTTATTAGAACTGACATTATAAACAATACACTTCGAATTATGATAAATGGTTTGTTTTTTTTTTTTGACAGGTTCTTGTTACAATAACATAAACATTTCTTTAATCTTCCAGTTTTGTGTTTTATGAAAATCGGTTTGATTTTATTAAAATATCAATAAAAAAAAGAAGTCATCCTTTTCATCATTTGTTTGGATTGGATTGGATTGGATCGGATCGGATTGACCTTGTTGGTCCGGTTTATTTAACACTTAATGCAACAAGCTGGAAATACACCTGAAAAACGATTCTTATTTGCACAAGTGATTTTATATTTTGAACAACTGTAAAACAGAAAAAAGAATGTAAATGTGGTAAGTTCCAATTTGTTCTGAAAGTTATATAATTTCTTGTTTTCTATCAACTTACTCTTCCAGTTCAATTTTAAATGTATCCGAGCATATGGCACGTTTCAAGCATTTACCATCTTTACCAAAATCTACATAATCCTGGCCCTTGTGGAGTAAAGGCAAATATTTCAAGAAAATTGTCTCATCCTCAGCATTGCGATAGGCACAGACGGGCTCAGTTGCTAAATACAAATAAATTTATTGGATAATCATTATTATGTTGTATTTTAAAGACTATCAATATAAACTTACCACCATCAACACAATGTTGCTGAAATATAGAAAAGCATAGTAAGCAGGCCAAAAGCACAATGCCGCGGATGCTGAGATTCATAGAGAATAGTTGATATAGTTGCATCACAAAGCGTTTATCTCAAGCAAGTGATATGGATAGACTAAGTTTTGCCTAATGAACCGGTTTCATATTTATAAGTCTTCTTAATATTGGTAATCATAATAGACTGACTACTGACAGGAAAACAAATAGACCGAACGACCGACAAACAAATACAATAGTATTGTATATAGAGACAGGTTTGTACATTTTTAATTCTACTTCGTATAGTATAGTATTATACACTTCATTGTACCCTGAAATGTGTTTAATACAATCAGTTCAGTTGATGTCTGCTTTTTGTTACGTTCACAATTCTGTATAGGTACTTCCGCAGATTCAAAAAACTATTGTATATTTTGATGCGATCATTTCATAATACAAATAAGTAGCTAAACAGAGAGTTGTAATTTTATACAAATCTCAATAGTTTCCAAGTAAAAACCTTGAGTTTTCATTAGGTTTTGGTTGGCTAGTCAATTTACAATACTTCATTTGAAAATCGATAGATCGATTTTATGATGATCCCAAAATATTGTAGATAGATTTGTGTATGCAAAAGAAAGCAATTGAGATTATAAATTGTATCCTCGGATGCATATGTTTTTGATGAACATGAAGAAATGATCGAGTTGGATGAATTCGCTCTAGCCATGTTCATGACTGACCTCCCGTGTGTTGTGTTTTTCAGATCCAGTGGGTTTGAAGTTTTTGTCATGCCTCCTAGCTCGCTCTAATCATTATGGGGAACACTGTGAACTAGTGTCATCATTAAGCTTCGAGTAGAATGAGTACCAGGGTATCCCATAGTTGAAGTCACCCGACTAAACCAAACTAACTAACTAACTTGTGTTTTTCTGTTTTCGTTGTTTTCTTTTTTGCAAATTAATCATCAAATTCAAGTCATCCGGCGCGGCGCGGCGCGTGTATAGATGTGGGTGTGTAGTGCTTGTTTTTTATTGTTGTGTTGAACTTGTCTTCTCATCACATCACATCACATTTCTAACTATGTATATACTAGCACCGCTTTTAACCCGGCATCAGCATCTTCTTTACATTCTAATTTACACACAATTGGAATTTTTTTGTTTTTATTTCTTTGGTTTTTGCGATGTAGTTTTATGGTAAAAAAAAAAAAAAAAAAAATAGCAAATTAAGTGGGTTGTGCAAGTTGTTGTCTTTTAAATTGCATAGAACCATATTGTACTCATTCAATTTATAACATATGTATGCACACTAACTAATTACCTTCCTTACCATTAGGCCACTATTTTACTCTTTTTCTGAATATAAATATTTTCAGATTCACTCAATATTTTGCTATATGAATCATTTGAGATTCCCCAACTGTATAGGTTGATTTGATTACTTTCCTTCCTTGCTTCAATACTCAATAAGTATTTTGCTTTCTTTCTGGATCTAAATTTTATGAGATTCCTTAACTGTTCAGAGAGATCCCCAGGGAATGGGACACACTGTGATTGTGGCATTACAACGGGCTTTTAAAGGCAAATCTTTATACTATTTTCATATGTAAAATAATTTGTATACATTTTATTTTATTTTTTTGAAATATTTTATTATTGTTTTATTTCGAAATATAAATAAAAAAACATTCATTGCTCATAATTTCTTCATTAAGTAACTCTATACATATAATTTTTATATACTATATTTGTGTCTATAGTTCTGATTCTAATTATGTTTCTGCTTATTCACATTTTTCACATTTATGTTAGTTTATATGAAATTATTATCATTCTGACAAACCAACTGGGGACAACATTCTGGATAGGCTCGACGGTTATCAGATTCAATTGAGCATGTCTCATTTGGATAGAAATTATATCGCGAACAACTATAGAATATAGAAATTGTATACATTGATTAGTACATATTCTTTATATTGAGACTAAGTTTGTTTATAGAGAGACTCAGACTTACGTTTCCATTTGAAGGACAAAATCTGGACGACAATAAATTGATTCACAACGCCCATCGCGGTTGATCGGTTTGTATGATTGATTTTTTGGTATTGCCTGTTTCAATTCCTCATAGTAACATTGACCGGGATAATCTAAAAGATAATAAAAACAAAAAGAGAGATAAAGATTGGATTGGATTTCTTTACGAGTATTTCCACGAAGTTACAGTTGAATTAACTTTGTAAAAGTTTTATTATGGTTGCAAATTTTATGTAATATGTTCCTTCTGATGACCTCGCGAATACTCTCTCTTAGCTTTATTTTTGGTTTGGGTTTTATTGTTACAAGAGACTCAATTGAGCCTGAAGTGAGGAGATAACTAAAATAGTTTGCAATATATAAGATTCGATTTACTGGCATGATTTGTGAGATGTTACCTATACTTGACAAGTGGGTTGCCATTAAATTCCTCGGTTGGGCTCGGAACAGATAACTTTAAAATAATCTAAAGATTGCAGTATTGAATATCTGATAGAATTCTGACAAAATTAAAATTATGATCATGCCAACTTAGCAAGCTTTAAATAATCCAAAATCATAAAGGATAAGGTGCTGTACATAATTTATGTATGATTTATTGTATCCTGCAAGACAGTCAGTGGCTACTGCATATACTGATATTGCTATGTTCACTGACATTCAGGGTTTTAACACTTTTCTATACAACAGCGATAGTAAAATAGAACATTGGCAACTTTATGGCAGACAAAAATTAAAATCTGTATAGCCATTTAGCATTAACCAAGTTTATTGATTGTTGTAATATCTCATTTTAGCCGTTATCTTCATCTAGCCAAGAAAGATCTATTTATGCAAACAATATACATATATCACCGTCCATTGTGTCCTTAGATCTTCTAAAGAAAATTAACATAGCCGACAATTAGTGCTACCGAGCTATCCTTTGTGAATTGCCAGGAAAAGGCTTTAGTAGAATATAATGCCTCCATCACAGATATAGAATAACCAACCTAATGGAGTTCTTAGTTCACTGAAATCCTTAATCTCTAAGTTTACCATGGTTAAGTGCAATAAACTCATTACTGATTGGGTCTTCGCTCCGGCATCACCCGACAACAACAGTCAGCCTTTGGGTTCCACGATTACAATAATAATATTGTACAATAATAATGATCTCTATTTAAGTATTCAGTGTATAGGTATTCCTACCTGGATGTACAGCGTTACCGCGATAACGTAGATCGCCCAAAGCGAAATCGCTTGAGACAATCAACAAACAAATACACAAAACACCAAAGATTAATTTCATTTTTATATATCAAAAAAGTGCAAAAATCCAAATCCAAAATTTGTATGTTTTTTATAAATAAGGTTTGGTTCCTTTCTTCGCTGAAAAGAAATCTGTGCTCTTCACAGTTGAACGTTTTAGTTTCGACTGAGTCAATTCTAACTAATTTTTGTTGCTTTTATATGAATTTAATAATATTAAGATTGTAGTACTTACATTGTTATTGTTGTTGTTGCTGTTGTTGTTGTTGTTGTTGTCGTTGATCTTGCTGATGTTACTGATGACGATGATGTTCTTATCCATTATTATTATTATTATTATTATTATATAAATATTCAGACACTCACACGCCGGGGTAGGTTTTTCACGCCTTCACGACCATTAAAAACAACATTCAAAATAAAAACAAAAACAAAAACAACCAAATGAAATTGTAAACAAATTGTATATATTGTATCTGATCGTGTAGGCATATGTTTTGGCCTTACTGTAGTGTAGTTTAATTAATTAAGACACAATTAAACATAAGAAAGCCAACCGACGACGTCAGTCAAATCAGTCTGTCTTAAGTCTTAAGTGATGACCCCAAAATCGGAGACACAAGGTTGGTCTAAAAATGAAATACGAAATGTTTGTGCAATATTGTTTTCATTCAATTATTTGTTTGCTTATTTTGATTTGGATTTCATTTAATCACAGTTTTAAGAGCAATTCTATTTTTAGATGATTCGTATTCGTATGATTGTTTTAATAATAGTACATAACTTTATATATTGAATTTTTGGCATTTAATTCGATAAACTTTCATTTTGCTGAATTGACGCCACCTTATCATAATGAGAGGACTCATTTAAAGGCATTTTAGACAGTCAGTTCAGTCTCTGTATCAGTCCATGTTATCGCTTCAGAAATCGAAATGGACCGACAAAATGCTTGTTTTTTTTTTTTACACGATCAGTCCAAATCTTAGTGTTGTCTATTGTTTCAGAATTTTTGTAAAACACTGAATACTGTTTGCTTATATATTGTTCATATTTCTCTATTTAAAAGTGGTAACATAATAACTGATAACTGATTGTGGTTCGCCATATCTACAATACATGCATTTTGAGAGGTCTACGATGCTTGTTGCACATGTTGCATTTGTTTACTTTTATCGGTATGTTATCGAAATGGACTGACAAATAGTAAGCAGGGCCATAAGTCCATTTTTGGTTATCGTTTGGTTATCGTTGCGGATTTTGAGTCGATATGGACTGAGACTGAGACTGAACTAAAAGGGCCTTATGTGTAAAAACTCTGAAAGTGATGCCGGCACCCTAGTCTAGACTGTCGATAGGATCTGCCATTTCGGTAAGGTCGCATGCTCATTTATATTTCCATAAAGATCCTTTGAATGATTGTAAACTTTCCTTGTCAAGTAAAAGATTCATTTACAGGCAAATAACGGCCACGACTTGGCTCTAAGCTATACTAATTTGGGGCAGCACTAATGCGTACAACACAAGAAGAGTTCCGGATTGCCAAAACAGAGCTCTAAAGCAAATCACGGGAGCCCCATGGTTAGTCCGCAATACTACACAGCATTGAGATCTCAAGTGTTCTATAGTCTTTGAAGAAATAAATTCGCAAGAATCCAAATGCTGACCCAACATGCGACACGATGCAGATTAAAGATGATGCTGCACCTAAACGATCTTCTCCTATAACAATTAATGTTAAAATAATTTGTTAAAAAAAAAAAGGAAATTAAATGAAATAAAATAAAATGAGCTGCTGGATAAATATTTCTAGGGTTAGATCCATGATAGATTATATCACAGAATGGTGGTAGATGTGGCATATCCTATGAGTATTATTCCTAAACTTTAAGAAGAACCCCATCATTTTGTAATTAATTTATCATACTTTTCCATATATCACCAAAAAGATCCTTTGTTTCATATTAGTAATTAAAATTTACAATAACAAAAAAAAAAAAAATACATTAAGAAATTCTTTCTTTCTGCAAGTTAAAGATTTTTATATATGGTAAATCATCAGACCCATCTGTTTGTGTTAATAAAAAGATTATTTTGTCGTTTTTTGTATAGAATTCATTCGATTCGATTTGACTTTGACCTAATTTTTTTTTTTTTGCGCATGCATACAATAATAAAATCTTACTGAAACTACATACATACAGAAGGCATCATCAAGTCGGCCGATACGATTATACATACTTGCCTTATATAACTATATGTATGATCGTCAATTGGAAAATTTAATTTTTTTGCCGTCGTCAAAATTGTATTGTATGTATAGTGCTGGGAGGTCTAGGGATTAACATCCATAAGATGTTGTTATGATTTTCCAGAAATGTGTATGTTATAATTGTTTTATATTAGGGGTACAAATTCCGTTCGGTTAAAACAATTGGGACTTATTCAAATGCAAGGATATTGGGTGCCGTACGAGTTGAATTCGAGAGATGTCGAGAGATTTTCGCTTCGCAACTGCTACTTGAAAGACATCAAAGGAAGGGATTTTTGCACAGGGTCGTGAGTGGAGATAACAGATGGATATACTACGATAACCCCAAGAAGAAAAAATACTACGCCAAGCCTGGTGAACCCGTTCCATCAATGCTCTGCATATAGTGGGACCAGACGGGTGTTGTATATTATGAACTACTAAAATCTAACAAAACCATTAATGCGGAACCTTATCGACTACAACTAATGCGTTTGAGTCGTGCATTGCGTGAAAAACGGCCAGAAACGGTCGAAAGGCTTGACAAGGTGATTTTGCAGCATGACAACGCTCGCTATAACGGTCAACAATTACCTGGAAACGCTGAAATGGGAGGTCTTACCACGCGCCGTATTCACCAGACCTTGGTCCTTCCGACTACTGGCTTGGGGGGGCACCGGTTCGGGTCTTTTGAAGAAATCGAAAAATGGCTCAATGATTGGATCGAGGCCAGAGAGGAATCATTTTTTAGAGATGGTATTCGAAAATTACCAGAGAGATGGGAAAAAGTAGTCGCTTCCGGCGGACAATACCTTGAATGATATATTTTTTTTTTCAATAAAAAACACTTTTTTGAACACAACAAACGGACCGAATTATTTTGTGCTTCCAATAAAGCTTCGAGTCCTTAGTTGTTCATACAATATAATATTTTTATATAATATTTCTATTATCATTTAGTGCTTTTTAGTTTTAACCTCTGCAACTCTGCTTTCCGATTCAATGAGTCAAGTAGAATATTTATTTATTTTTATTTATTTATATAATCGTAACTTAAAGTTAAAACTACAAAATTAAAAAGGTATTCTGGGCTCTTCAAGAGAATGTTATACCACAACTCAATTTATTAAATCAAAAATTAAATTAAATTGGTTGTTTAAATTTTTGTTTCTTTTTTTTTCCGATTTTAAATTTTAACCAATCAATTTAATGTGAAACTAATCTTGAATTATAATATATTGTATAATATAAATATTTATAAAATTTTTTATTTTTTTTTTTTTTTCATTTTTGTCTACATCTGTTGAATTTTGGATTTGTTTTGATAAACTTGTGATCTTTTTCACAAAACGAACATTTTATAGACTAGAAGCTGAAAGCTCTATCTACCAATTACCATATGTTAATTTTCTATAGTAGAAATTAACTGCGTCTTAAAAAGATGATGCTGAATCGACAAGTATTCATAGTGATTCATTCAAAATTGATTTATAGTTTTGGTGACACCCTACCTTTATTGAACTCTGAAGATTTTTAATTATTCTCGTAGACAGAGCCATTTAGACTAATAAACATTAATATAATTATATTGGTAACTCGATATTCCGACTACTTTCTGATCCGAAAATCGAGTAATCCGAATAACAAGTATTTCAAAGTTTCTAACTCATAAACTGAGGGACTAGTTTCCATGCATACAGATGGACAGACGGAGATGACTTAATCAATTTGTCTCGTCGAGCTGATCAAGAATTTATATAGTTTATGGGGACTCTGATGCTCCTTCTGCCTATTACAATCTTCATGACAAACTTATAATACTATTCACTGCGTGAAGATAAAATCTTGTCTTTATAAGAAAAATTTATTTAAATATATTGTAAGACAAACCAAAAGAAGGAAAATTAGCTGAAGAACTTACCAACCAATGCGGTGTGGAGCGTTCTGCTATCTCTATGCAATGAGTTAAAAGGGTTTTCAAGTGATACACTTACATAAAATTGAAGAGTAAGTTTTTCTGTATTTCGTGAATAGATTGTTTGCAAATTCCAGCGCTAAAAATTTAATAATTTAGATATTTAAAAGATCGCTTACTCTTGGTTTTTACAATAGCAGGAACGGCAAAACATTCTATGCGAAAAAGCCATAAGATGTTTAAAGATTTGTGTGATAGTTAAAAAACATGCTTCATATGGATGCTATCGAATATTTAAGACAAGATTAAACCAATTAGTTATTAAAAAATCTTGCATAGATTTCACGCTTCACCCAAGCTCTGGAATATTGGAATTAATGCAAAATCAGAAAATTTACCACAAAAAAAAAAAATATATAATAATAATCTGCAGTTACAAAAAAAAATACAATCTGCACAGATCTTATGCGACTCACAAGATTATTATTGTACATTGCAGATAATTCTGTTCTTTTATAGATACATTGGTACATGACAAATGAAGGTGTATTCCAGAATATGAAAATGTCCAAAGAACAAAAGATACTTTTCTATGCAGTATTTGCACTGTTGAGTTGAAAATTAATCGTTTTTATTTGTATTTTTCTTTTATGAACTTACATATGTAATTTCCATATGTTTGTATATTAAATCCATCCAATAATGCGAAAGGGGCCTGCAATCATTAGATCGGATTGTCGAATTACTACTGTAATAATCATCCTATTGGGCATTATAACAGGTATATTGATTGATATACTCGTATACTAGCTGGGTTACACCCTGTTTCAACTTTGTACAATACATTATTATTATTTATTGATGCAAAATTGTAATAATAATATTTTGACATACTCGTACGCACACTCTACGCACGCTAATATGAATTGATTACAATAAAACCAGATCTATTCAGAGTTCCAAATTATTAACTTACGCTAAGAAAGTTATGGATTAAAGGTTTAAAACACGTTGCTACTGACATCGATTGGTTTGTTCGATTGGTTTGTGGTTCTATTTGTTAGAATCTTTTTATTGGTTTATATTATAATACTGTCCTTTCGCGGAGCAATTGTAGTGCTCCGATATTTTGAGGACTTTTTACTGTTGACTATTAAAAATGTTAATTGCTTCGAATGAAGTGGCACGCATATAGTGAATAAAACCTCCATCCATCTTATTAGGAAGTCATCATCTCAAAAATATTGTATCTGCAGCATTCTTAGCCAAGTTCATTCTTTCCTTCCCCATTTAATTCTTCAAAACGTTAAGAGCAATGTGTTCCTCTTAATTTTCGATTGCTTCCTAAAGTTCCAAAAAAAAGGGTTACTTATACACTTTAAAATGGTGGGTTCTTTGTTTTTATTGTAATACCATAAATTTTGGATTTACATTTTAGACACCGGGGGTACCATGTTTAATTTCTTCCAGATTTTCAACATGATCTCTTAAAAATCAACACCTTAGAGTTCAAAAGTACACATGATCATAGAAGTTCAAGCAAGCAAGTGTGCAGTGTATGAAATTGTTTCTAAAAATAAAGATTTTAACAAAAAGAAATTGTAAATCTTTCTTTAAACAAACCGATTGCAAGTCATGGTATTGCGTTTTACTGAAATTTATGTACCTTTCAATCACCCAAAGAAAACAAAAAAAAAAAAATAGGAATTCAAAAATATTTATTGATTTAGTGAAAAAAGTGGAACCGAAGTAGTAAAGTATTTATAATTCAATTATCCCTTAATATACGACTAGGAGTAAATAAAGTTTTAGGAATGCAATCAATCTTATCATATTACGGGTTTTGTATAGCTTTCAGGTAAAATTTTTGGTCTCTAGTTGATTGACCGATTTTAGACCTTATTTGACGTAAAGAAACAAAATTGGTTGGCATTTCTATGAAAGTTTTTTTTATTTTTTTTTTTTTTTTTTTTGTATAAATACTGAAATGCTAGAAAGACAGTGACAGACATTCATAGGAAAAAATAGCTAGGCTGCTCGCTCAAACAGACTAGTTCATCCAGAAGCCTTATAGGTAGATCATTGTAATGCCTGGTTTCGACTGTTCGTTCCTTCAGTGTTCGCTTTTAACTTTTCCGTCTAGGCTTTGGCTGCCACTGGCATTGCTTTCAGGGACTTTAAATCAACTACTGACTGAGCCTCCATACTACGGCAAGGTCCATTAATCAATAAGGACTCAAGTTTTCTGTACGGTTTTTACGGTTCATGAGATATGATCCGAGGGCGGACGGGCGGTCGGACAGCGAAGCCTCTGCAATAGAGTTCCGTTTGATACCCTTGGGTACGGAATCCTAAAAAAATTAAATATTTTAATACATTTTTTGGTTTGTTATGTACGCGTAAATATTTTTTAAATAAATTTATGCGCAAAGACGTAAAATGTTTTGCAATTTAGTAAGTTTTTTCTTTTAAAATGTAACGGCCCTTCCCCCATAATAATTTTCTATGTAGTGTGTTTTCATCAAATGTGTGCTTAGGCAAGCATTTCTTTATGTCAATAAAAATATTTGGGTCTAAATTTGTAATCTGCTTTTGTCAAAAAGAATCTAATGAGCAACAGATGGCGCTGATAAGCAAAACAAAAAACGATAAATACTGGGAAATTATTATATTTTTCAGAAAAATATAACAATAGTTTATTCAAGTGTTTCTCAAACTTTATTCCTCAAACTACAATACAATTTGTTATCTTGCATTTTATTGAATAAAACGCTAAATTTCATCAATTATATTATACATTCAATACATGCAATTTCCAGAATAAATTGACCTTAGTCGGTTGGCTTGTTAAAACATGCGTTGCACTCTGCAGAAATTAACATAATATGCGTGAGCCTACGGAATATGGTCCGAAGTCAGACATCCATACTTTGCGTCTGTAATATTTATATTTCCGTAGCTCAAAGAAATTGTCAAGATTCTCAATTCCATGTTGCAAAATTTATAATAAACGATATATACCTATATCAACTAAATAAAAAAATTTAAAAATTTGGTAAAAAAGTGCCAGTATCTCGACAACAGCGCTACCTACCAGGTCCAACTGAAGCATAAACCATACTGGTGATCCGATAAGTAAAACAAACAAAAAAAAAAATGTATCAAAATCTAGCTGTTTAGGAGATTAAGAGTCACAAAATTTCGTACACTCGAATTTTATATATAAAGATATTTCTATGATAAAATGTATTGCAATTCATCAGCGTCCTCCACATTTCTCAAAACTAAGGAAATTTTTGTATTATCAACTAACTTATTAAGAAAAGAAGTAACATGTCAATCTTTCTCCACTCCCTTACTAAGGTAAAGTGGCTTATAAAGGAAAAAGAAAGAATGTAAATAAATACATTTTTGTATTTTCAAGGAAACACAATTTTAAACCTTTTTTTGCAGTAGAGGAAATTGTAGCAAAAAATGGTGTTACTCGTATCCCTAATTATACAAAATCCAAATGGTTCTGGATCCTAGTGCTGCTGGTGGTCACTGTTATAATACTCTCCATAGTTTCATTGTTAGAAAATCAGTCAAAGAAGAAAGCAATCAGAACTTCACCACAATATTTAAATAAAAAATAAGTCTCCATTTGTTTTGTTTTTGGCCGAAAATTTTATTAATTTCACGAAAAATTTTGTACTACAATAAAATTATAATTCTTGTCCTGTCAATCTACCAAGTGAAAATTCATCACAATCCTACTGCGTTCGGTCAAGACTGGTTTTAGGCCACATCAAAGAATATAAAGTAAATCCTATGTCTTTTTCATGTTGACTGTGTACTGGGTGGACTTCTGTGGCATATAGTCTACTAAGGTAGTTTGTTTTAATTCAAATGTTTTGAGAGTGTTCTTGTATTCTTTGAGTGTAGGGTGCGTTAATTCTATTTGATGATCATGTTCCATTTGAATTCGATCTACTTTTAATAAATGCTGCATTCTCTTAGTTATATTTGCTTTTGAACGCAATTTGTACGTATGGTTGTCATTTCTTTTTGACGTGGCTATTTCCATCTCAAATTGTTTTTGAAAATTTATTTCATCGTTTTTACCATACGCCACACGCCCGCAATGCATTGCTGCCTTGGATGTAGCAGGTAAGTAGCCGTAAATTTCTTTGGATATGGTAAAAAAATAAATGGATTTGCGATTTAAATTAACAGATATAAAACTTACGAATAGGTAATCGGCTTCTTGCAAAAAGGGAAGTATTTTTCCACATGGCGATTGTGTGATATACGTAAATTTTGAAAAAAAGAGTAAAAAATATATAGACACAAAAATTTTGGATATTGTTCGAATAAAAATTAAAATTTAAATGAATATTTGAACCCGAAATTTTGACATACTCTCTGCAGCCTTCTTGGTTTTTAAATATATTAATTCAAAAACATATAATATTGAAGTTGCATACCTTTAGTTAAGATTTGACTAACTACAGCTAGATTATGCTGAGCTTAAAGAAAGTCACTATGATATTTTTCCGAAATATCATGGGCATAAACTTAAGTATAATAAGACAAACGAAGCTTATGAATAGAAGAGGTGCATTGAGTTTGTTCTCGTGTCTTATTTTGTGTAACAAGCATTAGCTTCTTCCATTTTTTGTACTCATTTGTTCATTAAAGGAGTAATTATTGTATGTATTAGACATCTGCATGGATGCACTCAAACGGCGTTAAAGTTACTCATGTCAAAAATAACTGTATTAGCATTTAATTACTACGAAGTCTGACCAGGGGCTTTTTCTGGTACCACGGGTGTCAGGAGCCCACGGAACTTGTTTCCGTCCTGGCCAGCGGGTACGGCCCCCTTGTGGGAGTATCGTGGTGGCTGTGGTTTAATACCCAAATGCGGGTAGAGTAATAACTCTGGAGTTGTGTTATACAACCCTGGCTGACCCAGAGAGCAGCAGAGGTTTAAGATAGGCCTCGCTCCCCACCAAGGAGAGAGTCATATTTACCAAAATAAATATGACTTAAATTTGGGACCTGCGGATATATATCCAAGGGGACGTTGATTGACGTTTATCAATCCATGTGCTTGGCACCGTGTTCTTAAGTCTTCACAGACAGGCGAGCACGTAGACTAGTACCAAACATTGCAAACATCAGACTAAAGTGATAAGAGTAGTGAGATTTATTTTTAAAATGGGAAGTGTACAAGTAAAAAACAAAAACAATCATAATTATAATAAAAGTGATGTATGCCTACTTGCGTTTCTCGTTGACTATCAAAAATCTCAAAAGCAAAAGGTCAAATGGTCAAGACATGAACCATTAGCAGCTATGTATGCTATAATATTGTATGTAATTACTATCGGTGCTAGCACAATATATATACAATACTTATAAGTATATACATATGTATGTATGTAAATCTTAATAAATAATTACGTGTATATGTTAATTTGTTTTGCTATATAAACCGAAAGAACTGATAGTAGCAGGCAAGCAAGTAGGCAAGCATTCAACAAATTAGTCGCTTCAGTTTATAGCAAATAAACGTGCGAACAAAATCCAGTTCTACATCGCTGCTTATAAATATATTAAAATTAAATTGACTTAAAATCGAAATTTAAAGTGAAAATAATACAAGATGAAATATCAAATTGTTTATGTTATGTTGGCGGTTTTGTTGATGGCGTGTTCTGCTTGGACATGTAATAATGATAATAATAATTGATATTATACAATTATGCCTACTAAATAATATCTTGTGATTTAATTTTAGCTGATTGTGAAATCAGGGGTCACAAATTAAATATTGGTGAAACGTATGAACCCATTGGAGAATGTATACAATTTCAATGTAGTGGAAAAAATGCATTTTCAGCTAAAACGTAAGTGTTTCATTAAATTTCAACAATAAAGTGCTAAAATTATATAAAAATATATATATATTATATATTTTTTAGATGCCCAGCTGTGGCAACACTCAAGCCATGTAAATTCACTGGTACCGATTTAACAAAACCATATCCAAAATGTTGTCCACAGCACGTTTGTTAAATGAATAGGGTATTCGGATTGGGATTTACGTTCTGCAAAGATCCAACACTCAATTCTATTATTTGGGTCTAATCATTAGTATCTACGAATTACAATTTTAATAAGATACATTTTGTTTGATCAAGTGAATTCCTAATAAAGTCAAGCACAGTAAAAAAAAAACTTTTTTAGTGAAACTTCTTTAGCAGCGTTGGGAAAAAATTTATACTAAAAATTTGAGTGAAAAAATACAAATCGTCACGTTTTTTCAATTCTCATCTCATCTCATGAACCACACTAAGCAGAGACTTCAAATTTTCACAGAATGTTTATTTCTATTGCCATATCCCCAATAAATAATAATAAAATATTTGAAAAGTCTCAATAAAGAGATTACAATTATACAACAACAACATGCAACTAGTTTATAACAACAACGTGCAAGCAACTAGCTTGTGTGTGTGCAAACACAAGCGAATGTACAAAGAAAAAAGAACGAGAAACACACGGAAGCTCGCAGTTGATCTAATTTTTGACAAACAGACATAATGACAAATTGAAAAACAATCGTACTATGACCCTTCCCCGCACATGTTGTGAGAGTCCACAAGAAAAATGAAATTCTACAATCAATCACATAATGTGCGGCCGGCATTACAAAGTTCCTGAGAAACTTATAATAATTAAGAAATCTTTTTAATTATTACTTATTAAATGTATTGTGAATTTAACTCCGACGATGTCGCACTCTTGAAATAGGCCAAGCATTTGGCTCTTCATACTTGTTATAAAGCAGCTCGAGACATTGATTCTTTTTGAATTTACTGAATGTTGTAGGATTTTCTAACAACCCATTCGGGTTAATAATGACCACTCACTACATGTGAATCAACAAGTGTACGAAAATCTGCCTTGGGATCCTTCTTTGCAACATCACGAAACAAGCCCTAACTTATTACTCTTTTGACCCGAACCATGTTCTTGGCTATCCATAATGCGAATCAATTTTTTCCGTACATCCTGTGAACGATTAAGTGCGGTTATTTATATGCAATTCTCATAGTACCAGGCATTGGAGAATTTGTTGTTCTTTCAGCTTTGTATTATAGACGGAAAATAATGTGAGATGATTACCTAAAAATATTAAACAGAATTAAGCTTTTCATTTCATTCTAAACTTACCATCAACTTGATTGAACTTTGCTTTTTCAGATCGGCTAAACTTGCTTACACTTTGGGCGATAGAAGAGAGATTTGGCTCTAGCGGAAACTCTGCCATGCGGCGATCAAGATGCGTAACCAAACCTTCAGCTGATAGTGAGTCTTACGATGAAGCATTGTTGTTGCGGTTGTCGGTAACAATTCATCACGATATGCACGTTCAGTATACAACCGACAACATTTGCCTGGTCCAGTGCGAGAATTATAAGTCTGTGTAAGACTTCCCAGAATCACAAGTAAATGATGAACTTGTAAACGAATGTGAACGAAACCAAAAGTAAATGAATGAAACCAAAAGTAAATGAAAACACAAGTAGTTCAGTTGAATGAGAAAACCAATTTAATCTTTATATTAATTTTGACAATAGTTGAAACCTCGGAGACGCTTACTTTCTATAATAATAATAATTTTTTACGTTAGATTAATATGTTTTACACTTTTAGTGTTTTTATTAATTATGGAACACAATGTTGCAATGACTATCTGGGTCGTTTCCTGGATATTGCCTCAATATGTTAGTTTTGCTGATTCAAGTCACTTGAGTTATTTAACTCAAGCGGACAACGACTCCGGTGGTCTAGCCAGTGGTGGAGTGTTCGGGCACACTTGTGCAAAATTGCCGCCTTTTGCCTTAATAACGGCTTTTAGTCGCCTAGCCATACTTCTCACTAGCCTTGACGTCTCCTCGGCAATTATTTTCGCCCATTCCGTGCGCATTGCATCTTTGAGAGAATCCTTTGATGTGATGTTGTGATGTCTAATCCTTCCCTCAAGCATATGCCAACCATGCTCTATAGGATTAAGATCCGGTGATTGTGGAGGTGTTTTAAGTTGTTTGCAGTGGTATATTGTATAAGCCACTCTTGGACAAGATACGATGAATGTTTAGGCTTAGGTTATCTTGTTGAATAAAACATAAATGTCTTCTCATCCAACCCTAACTTTATGACACTTGGAAGTAAGTTATTACATAAAACATTCAGGTATAAATGCTTATCCAATGTCCCATCTATAAAGGTGAGATTTCCAACACCAGAAACTGCGATACACCCCCACGCCATAACGCTGCCACCACCATGCTTCACCGTTTGTATAATGTTGTTCTCCTGCAGCTCTTTATTTGGTTTCCTCCAAATTTTTAAACGCCATCTGACCCAAACAGGTTCAACTTGGATTCATTACTGAATACAACGTTGTTCCAAAAAGAATCCGACTGGTTAGCATGTATTTTGGCATATGCCAGCCTTTTTTGTTAGCCTTTGAAATGAAAGGTTTGTGCCGTGAAGTACAGCCATTGTAACCAGTTTTCTGTAGCGTATTTCGAACGGTTTGTGGATGGATGTTTTCTTCAAACCTCTTTAATGCTACTAAGTATAATGCGCTCCTGATGTGGTGTACTTTTTTTTGGGCGATCACATCTGCCTTTATGCTCTAATTTCCCAGTATTTATGTTGTGTTTTATAATGTTTCGAACACTTGAAAATGACCTCTGAAATATAGTGCCAATTTCGTGATAAGATTTTTGCTCATTGTGAAGATTAATTATCAATTTACGGATTTCTATTGGTATTTTTTTCCACTGCCCATTTTAATGATTCCTTCACAAATGCACAATCAAAAGTAACTTAAAACCTTTATAAACTATGATCCTATATAATAATTATAAGTAGGAAAATAAACCACAGCAAAAGAAGTAAAGTGATTACTCTAGGCTTTGGAATATTGGAGTTAATAGTGCTAAATCCCAGCATTGCTGCTTTACGCTAAGATATAAACGCTGTCCACCGGTCACGCTTAATAGCACATAAGTCCCCCAAAAACATCTGTCAAATATTTAGGCATGATACTGGATCGCCGTTTGACGTGGTCAAAGCATGTGAACATGATAACAGCTACTTGCAGAAACAAGCTGAACAAGCTAAGGTGGCTCATCCGACCCGGCAGTACTTTGAACCTTTCTGCCAAGGTTACGTTGTATAAGACCATTGTTGTACCATCGTACAATTATGGCATCCAGCTCTGGGGGCTTGCAGCTAAGACAATAACTAACAGAGTCCAGGTCATGCAGAACAAAGCTCTGCTTAACATTACGGGTGCTCCCTGTTATGCAAGGCAAATGTCTATACATCGTGACCTGGGTATTCCAACAGTTATCGAGCAAATTAACCGTTATACGAGTCGATACAATGACGCACTTAACGTGCATGGCAATCCTCTAGCTTCGGATCTAATTAGAAGTGACTGCCCGAGAAGGTTGAAAGACTCCACCCTTCGGACGTTTTACATAGAACAATTAATTAATATTTGTTAACTTAAATTTTCTATCAGTCAATGTATCAAAAATATCCCTTAAAATCGTTCAATTAATGATTGATTGGAATTTTAATATTTCGTCTGTACTCTTTCCGGAAAATTACGTAGCCTTGATTTAGTATTATAGGCATTGTTTTTGTTTATTAAATTTATTCTTTCTGTTCTATCTCTTACTGTCTTTTCCAGTTTTTCTTTAATTTGTGGGTACAAACTTTTTTGATAGTCTACACGACTTTTTTGTTAAATAATCATGTTGGTCATTAAACTGGATAGTCCTATCAAACATATGAGTCTGACCACTGAATAGTTCGAATGGTGTAAGTTTAGTCGATAAATGTATAGCATTGTTATATGTAATTAATGTTTCTGTAATTATATCGTCGTGATCTATTTGGTTGTTGGAATCTAACTTTTTCTTCAGGATGATCCTATAAATTTCAGTTAATGTGGAATCAAGACGTTCCACTGGGGCATTGCTAGTACTTGATTTTTGAAATGAGGTTATGTGCAGCACAATATTATATTGTCTACAAAAATCTTTGAAAATATTGGAGCAAAATTCCGCTCTTTGGTCGCACACGATTTTCTTCGACAATCCAAAGTTCATTAAAAATACTCTGAGTGATGTAATTATGTTCAGGCTATCATTTGCAGGTAAAGTATAAGCTGCTGCGAACTTTGAAAACTTGTCAATTACTGTAAGTATCTTTTGGTTATTGATTGCATAAATGTCTATATGGAGAATATCCAATGGTCTTTCTGGAGTTTCTGGGATTTGAAATAAAAGATTATGTAGCTGTCTATCGTATTTATGAGTATTGCAATTAGTACGGGAAGAAGTAATCCCGTTTTAAATGTAGGAAGGTTTCCTCTATACCGCGATGGTTATTGTTTTTCGAAAAATTTGAAACTTGTGTTCTTTTGAAATTAGTTTGTCTCGAGTTGTTGTCTTGTTCTTGTTTTACAGGCATTATAGCCTGTCTCTGTAATTGCCGTACATTGGAGAACCTTCTATCTATAACATGGTCATAGTAATTTGACCCATGATCATTGTACTCGTTATTTCTCCCGGTGTTCCAATTATTATTTCTATTCCAATCGTTGCTTCTGTTCCAGTTATTGTTTCTATTCCCGTTGTTGCTTCTGTTCCAGTCATGGTTTCTATTATTTCCTCTGTTGTTATGGTCAATATTACTATTATTATAATTATTATTAATTCTATTATAGGGGAGTGAATCGGTATAGCATTTTTTAGTATAATAGAAGTGGTCTTGACAGATGTTTAGTGCCATTCGCAAGGTTTTTGGGTCTCTTGCTAATAGTATGTTACGGAGAGGTTCCCTTAACCCTGTAACAAATCTTTTGAGAGTTAATCCTGTGATCATTTGTATTTTGGAGTCAGTCAATGGTTTTATTTGATTCGGACAGCCGAACCTGATTACAGAGGATTGATATAATATCTTCAATTTCATCGTAAAATTGCTGGACACTTTTCTCCCCTTGGACTTTGTTACTTAATTACATCAAGAGTGAGTGAGTATTCATCCTCTTTGGTCAGCATAGTTTTCGATTAGACATTCTTTTGTTTTGTCCCAATTAAGAGAAACACCATTTGCATTAAGTTTATCGTCAGCCTCTCCCACAATCTTATTACGAATTGCTCGCAAAAATATTTGAGCGCTCCTTTAAATAAGACAAGGATTTCTCCAACATTGATGATAAATGTTTGGAGTTTTTTCGGATCACCAGTGAACGGTGGAAGTTTATTTATTGGGTCTGGGATGACTATGTCATAATTCTGGTTTAAAGGGTTTTGTTGAGTTGTTGAATGCTAGTACCACTGTTTGTTAACATGGTTAATTCGTTTTGTTCAGAGACTGTAACGTATTCTGTATCGGGTACCACTAATTGTTCTGTTATGTGAGACAAACTTCTACTTTGACTTTTCTTTGCCGCTTGGCTTCTAGTATATGGGGAAAAACTTTTAATATTTTTTGCCATAAGTGTGTAATAGAATTGATTTCAACTGGAAGTTGCATAGAAAATTAAGCGACCTGGAAAACGCCGACGATGTAGCACTGCTAACGAATCGCTGTTCAGATACGCAAACCCAACTAGACAAACACACTGTGGAGTCTAAAAAAGTGGGATTGAATATTAACTGCATGAAGACCAAGAGCATGCGATTAAATACCACTACTAGTACCCATCTTATAATCGAAGGTAACGACATCGAGGAGGTTGAGCGTTTTGAATATCTTGGGAGACAAATAACAACAAACGGGGGAACCCATATCGATATAGAATGTAGAATTCAAAAAGCCAAGACCGCATTTGGGAGACTAAGAAACTTCTGGAGAGCTAAGCATGTCCACCAGAAGACGAAAATAAAAATATTTAACGCTTGTGTAAAATCTGTCTTGCTATATAGCTGTGAGACTTGGCATACTACAACTACAAACATGAGGAAACTACAAACGTTCATCAACCGAAGTCTACTATTCTGCGAATCTGGTGGCCAAGAACTATTAGCAATCAGCGACTCTGGCAAATCTGCGAGCAAAACCAAATTGAAATTGTGATACGGAAACGAAAGTACGGCTGACGGCCCTTCGCAAAAATAACGACGAAATACCCCATGCCATATTGGAATGGAACACTCAAGGGACGAGGTCCAGAGAAAAACCGAAATTGACGTGGAGACGAACTGTTGCGGCTGAAACAAGAAAATCTATGAGCAAACTTCGCGCATTAGCACGCAATAGAAACAGATGGAAATCCTTTGTTAATCAGCTTTGTGAATAGACTCTATTTATAATTTCTTTAAATTGTAAATACGTCATAAATAATAATATATTTATGTATATAAATTTATTTTTATGAATGTACTATGTTGTGACAAGTAGTTTTTGGTACATTTTTTTGTAATTGGTACTAATATATCTTGAAAAGCTATTCAACATGGTTCAGTGTATATCTTCCACAATTGGTATATTTTACATGTTTTTTTTTTCTTGTGTACAAAAATTTATTAAATCAACTGTACCTAGATATTCCCTCAGTGTACATTGACCAATAATTTATATCTTCTATATATATAAAAGAAAGTCGTGTTAGTTACACTATTTATAACTCAAGAATGGCTGAACCGATTTGGCTGAAAATTGGTGGGGAGGTAGCTTAGAACCAGGAGACGGACATAGGATAGGATAGGTTTTTTTTTCGTCCGTCCGTCTGTCCGTCCTCGGGTCATGTCTTAAAAACCGCAATAGCTAGAGGGTTGAAATTTTCAGAGAATGTGTAGTTCTATCCGGGCATCAGCAACAAATACTAAAACTAAAATATTTTCGAAAACTTAAAGGGGTCCCAATACAAGAAACATTTTGGTTTGTATGGCAGCTATACGATCCAGTAATCCCACTATCTTGAAATTTGGATGGTTGGTGGGTATACATCAGAAACTTATATTGTCGAAATTTCAGTTTGATCGGACCGTACAAAGCCCCATTAATATTCAGGTTCTTATTGGAAAAACTTTTCTGTTTATTGTTCTATCGAACTGAAATTTAGACACTATAAGTTTTTAACATAGGTGCGGTAAATTTGTTGGAATCAGTCAAATCGGACCACTAGGAAGAGTACCTCCCATACAAACCCCTCCGTGTACGAGTTTCACTTGCACTTGGCCCATTTCTTTTTTTTTTTTAATAACTGGGCACGCACAGGGGACGTAGCAACGCACGCCGGGTAAGGCTAGTTTTACTATATTTTTTCTCATATACAAAACTTTATTAAATCAAATATACCTAGATAATCCCTCATTGTACATTGACCAATAGTCTTATTTTGAATTTATACTTTATCACATATATATTTTTTCTATATCGTCACAACAATTCAATATATAATTAATAGTTAGAAATAAAACTTACATTAGTACCAACATCAGGTAGCAGTTGATGAGCTGCATTTTCCTTGTAGTGTAGCAATTTTCGGTTCGGAGTTTGTGTCCTTTCTGTAGTTGAGGCCCGTGTTGAACTGATGTTTGTAATTTGGACTGTTTCGCTCGTTGATACTAATGTTGATGATTTTATTTTTTGCTTTTTCCACATTATATTTTTTTTTTTTTTTTTGTTGTATTTTGTGTCTTACATTATATTTTTTTTGTGTCTTTTTTTTTGTATTGTAGTTTATTGGTTTTTCTGTATTTTGGTTTTATATCTGCTTTTCTTTATTAAATGTTTTTTTTTTTTTGTGTTGTATTTTCCATTTTTTTTTTTGGCACTTTGTTTCTTTTTTTCTTAAATAATTTTATATTTTTTATGTATAATAGAATTTTGAAAATCAAATATTTGAGCATTTTTTATAATGTTTTTTCTTTAAGTTTTTAATATTAAAAAATTATTTTCATTCACTGAAAATCATGAAACAATTTTGGGATTCATTTGGGCTTCGTTTCACAATATTAGTTTTTCTTTGTTATTTTAAGTTTATTTATTTGTTTTCTTTTTCTGTTACGTAAAAATTTTTTTTTTTTTCAAAAGTTCAATTAATTTGCACGGTGAAAATAATAGTAGTGATTCACCTGTCCAATGGAGCTCCAAGTATCTCTAACTGCTTCCCAAAGCTGTTGAACATTACTGGATAGACGTTTGGCAACTTCATTCTTCACGTCGCACCACAAATTCTCAATTGGGTTGAGATCTGGCGTCTGTGCAGGCCATTCTAGTACATTTATTGTCTTGCTGAAACACCCAAATCAGTGGCATTTCTTCACTAGCATATGGCAGCATTACCTCCTGCATTATATGCATACAAGCATACAGAAATAGATTGAAATCTAAAAGGGTAGTCTTAAAGTTTGTCTTGATAAACCGTCAAGACGTTGCACTTCTTTACGACATTTTTTATCCATTGCTTGAACTTGTCAATTATAAGTCGATGTACGACAGTTTAATGAGAAAACCAAGCTAATCTTTATTTTAATTTTGACAATAGCGGTTTCAGCTTACTTTCTGTAGCAAGGCTCTGTTACAATTCTTGTTTACGTTAGCATTAATATGTTTTACAATTTTAGGGTTTCATTATTTATGGTACAGAATGTTGCAATAACTGTCTGGATCGTTTGCTGTATATTGCCTCAATATGTTAGTTTTGCTGATTCAAGTCACTTGATTTATTCAACTCAAGCGGACAACGACTCCGATGGTCTAGAAAGTGGTGGAGTGTTGATAAGAAATAGGAGGGGTAACTCGAGCACATCCAGGAGCGCCTTTTTTCATTGAATTCAACGAATGAACACTTTGCTTTTGCAACTGAGCTAATAAATTGAAGGAATTCGGAAATATCTTTTGACAATTTTGTTTTGATATTCATTGTAATAGTTTTTTGATGTGGTATTTGTAATATGCACAATATAAATGCCGGGCGCAATTCTATGTTTACAAATTTTTCACTGGAAGGTTCAATTGGTATTACTGATATTAATGGTTTGAGGGAACTTTTATATAAGTATAATGTACATAGTACATATGTGGGAAGCAAAACTGTTCGGATGTTCGTCACTTTTGCGTACAAGTTGCTATAAATTCTCCACAGGTATTTCAAAACTAAACAAATTTTTACAGTTAATTCTTTATTTATTGTACAACAAAATAGTAATTAAGAGAAAACTTTAAGAACAAAGAGAAGAGAGTCTCATAATAACAACTAAAACAAGCTCATTCAAGCAACTGTTCACCATCGACAAATCGAACTGCGCGACGATCATTCTTTTTAGGGTTCGGGACCCAAAGTAATTCCACGATCTTGAAATTTGGATGGTTGGTTGCTATACATCAGAAACGTATATTGTCGAAATTTCATTTTGATCGGATTGCTGGGGAGGGTAGCTCCTATACAAACCCCCATTAAAAATGCAGGTTCTAATTAGAAGAATTTTTTTGTTTTTTGGTCTATTGAATTGAAATTTAGGCACTATAAGCTTTTAATATGTGCGCAGTACACTAAGGGGAGTACCTCCCATACAAACCCCAATATGGTGCGGAAACCTCCGTGTATGAGTCTAACTCGCATTACCAGATTTTTCTATTTTCTGATAAGTAGGGTTTTACGGTATTAGAGATACTTTTCCCCTACATAGGATAGTTGTTGCGTATTTCATTCAGTATTCAGTAAAACGGTTATTATTTGTATTGTATTTTCAATCAAGGTTACCTTTGACTTTTGGAATTTCTATACAATTTTCCTATAAGAAGGCAGTTGTCTCAATTATATTGTATTATATTATTTTACAGTTTACAACTGAACACACAAAAAAACAAAAAAAAATAAATAAAATCAATTAAAAGAGGAATAACACAATGGAAAAATGTAAGATAACAAAAATATTTAACAATGGATATTTGCAAGAGACGAAAAAAGTGTTTGTGGAAGCGGTTATTCTAATACACGGAGTTATTTCGTACTGTGCATTAGGTGCGCTAATATGTGGACCAATCGGTAAGGCTCCAAATTGCCGCATAGGCTTACCAACAATATTGGCCACTAGTGTTTTTGTTGTTTTTGTCCAACTGTGTAGGACTTTACCGTCCCAGTGCAACGTTGCTTATACATGTTCAACGGTAGTGTCCTCCATTTGGGAGCTTCATTAATGACAATCAATGGGCAATCGCCAATGGAACTTTTCGCAACCACATTGGCATATCATTTTGGAGCAGCCTTGCAGCGATTTATGTCTACTATAATCTCGGAAGAATGTACTTAGATATGATGGATAAAGAATATACAAATCGCCATTCCAAGCGAGAAGAAGGAGAATTGCAATAAGTTAATATTTTTATACATTTTATACACAAAAGAAAATTAATTAAATTATTTTGTATTTTTATACATATATATATTTTTATAACTTTATATTTTGATTTAATGTTTTGTGTGGGAGGGGGATACATACATACTTACATCTCAGCCTAAGTTCTGCTCCCGATATTTTCTTAACAAACTGTTCGCAACTTCAATTGAACGCTAACGTTACCGGTGACTTAAGATCTGATCACCTCATGGTCCATTTCACTTGCATACTATGTAGTCCAATGATTGTTAACTCATTCTTGCTAACTGGCCAGCATTTGCTAGATGAGTTAACTTTTAATGCCCAGCACAGATCAAATTCCTGTTAAAAATTTAGATGACATCGATAAGTTTCTTTCTGATTTTAACTAGGCTATCCGTACTACGAAGCAAAACAGCGTCCCTAATCATTTAAATTTGCCTCCTTATAAAAATTCTTTAAGAATGCAAATGCCTCTCTGTTTTGAGTGAGTGATATAATATTGACAATAGATTGATTTTTCATCATTGTTATTTGTGAACAACGATTGCATTTTTATGGAAAAGAAATTAAGAAAATATGTATAAGTAAGTATACACGAGTCTGTCACTTAATTAAATTTCTTTGATGAAAATCTAATCATTAGATTATATGTTATACTATTATGTTAATGCTAATATTCTTATTATTGGGTATAGATACTTATTGCAATAGGAGACTTTTTTACTACGATATGTTGTGAATATTGATGATCTTAATTTTAGTATTTTTGTTTACATGCAATTTCACACAGAAGACTTTATCTAATGTAGTAGTATTGTAGTGTAATTCAAAGATTGGCTTGTGCCTGTTGTACAGTTCACTATAATACTTACGAAACATTGTTAGGTAAATGGTAAATCAGGAAAATTATAATTATGGCAATGGTTTCTTCATTCTTCACCCTCCTTGCAGTCGATAATTAACACAGGTTTGTGATTTATTTTGTCACGTGATAGAAAGCGTGCAGCATGATGGAATATCGATAAAATATTCAACACATTAAAGCCTCGTACTCTTCTTCATTAAAATTTAAATCAATCTGTTCAATGTCATGACCAAAGCCATTTGCTCCAGGACTCTCTGAACAGCATTCATTAAAGTTTTTACCATACAAATATGGTGGAAGCACGATTGTATGAAGATTTTGTTTTGGAAAACTGAACTCTTGAAGTTTTCGACCAATTACAATTACAGACTCAAATCCATGGGCTCGTAATATGTATTCATTGCGATTACCATAGTCATTGGTATATTTAATATTATTATTATTATTTCCTTTATATTCGCCCAAGTGGGTTCCCAAATTAACCTTGTAGACATCTGGTCGGAAATATTGAATTTAATAATTTAATTTTCTGTTTTAGTTAAGTTTCTCTCATCTATATAAGCACACTATTGAAGTGTCTGAAGCTTCATCACATTTTGATATCCCCAACATTCCAGTTTCATATTTTTTGGATTTACTCCCCTTCGCTAAAGAAGTTTCCCATCAAAAACACAAAAAAAAATTTTTTGATTTTGTACGGAATTTTTATTACAATTTAATTAAAAAATTAATGTATATCAAGCAAATAATTTTTGAATCCTTTAGAAGGCGTAATATATATATATATACATATAAGTTTCTTTGCGTATGAGTATTGTGCTTCGTCCTCTCTCACACATTTATTCAATATTATCGCCTCCCCGAAATACTATCTAAACTAATATTTTTGTTATTGTTATCGAACTCATCAGTATCCGGGGGTAAACCTACATACAATATTTTTACCGAATCATCAGTGTCATGAAATTCTTCTTGTGGTGTCAACGCATTCAGCAATTGTGTTCATTTCTGAAAATAGATAATTGGTGTTTTATTGTAGATTTTCCTCTCCGGTGTTTCTTTCCGCGGTTGCGAAGTAGATTTTGGAAGATATACAAATATCCGATGTAGTAGTCATCCAATTTGACATCGATTTTATAGGTTTCTTGGCACAAAGTATAAATTTCACTGAAAATATTAACATGGTAACATGACAATTTTCAGATCCATGAAAAATATAAGGACAACATATTAAAGTCGTTTCAGTGCATCTTACATACCTTTTGAAGATGTTTCCTCCTTTGTTAGCATAACAAAATAAAAGAAAAACATAGGCTATGGAAAAAATTAACTACAATCATGATTTTCAAGTGCATTTTGTGTGAAGACTATCCTCTCCCAGTAATCGGAAACTGTTACCATAGCATACAGAATGCATAAGCACGGACTGACGGATGGACATAGCTGGTCATATCCGTATTTTCTTTTTGGTAACTCTGACGTGCAAAGTTCTATGTATTACAAACATCACGTTAAAGTGATGAAACCTATTCAAATTAGTCTGAAATTGTACTTGACAAGTTGATGTTGCCCCAAAAGACATTACAGCAATACAATATGTCGAGTAATTCCCATATCCGATATAACCCTATAACAGAAATGTAAAAAGACCACATTACACAAACCTTGATCAACCTTAATGGATGCCATATAAAATACTCTCTAAACTATAATTGTTATATGAAGAAGTTCTTCATTTTACAAATAAGCATTTAAAAATACAATTTGGATTGGATTACTATACTAGAAATGTGAAATACAATCTATGTATTATATAATCTGTGATGATGAGTTTGTCCGGTTTTTTATTACAACTAGCTTTCCCTGCACGCTTGCGAAACTCTATTTTCACTTGTTTGTCTTGCTTTCTCCCAACTGATACTTCTTTTGGTTGCCTTTACTAAATTCCTTATGCTCAAAAAAAAAATTTTTTTTTAAAGACTAGTTATCAAAATCATACATTTGACACGGGCTACAAAATGATTTTAAAATATGTCTCTAAGTTTTGAATACACAATTTGTAAGCGATGCATTACACCAAACTTCATAGAAGCACTTTCTGGACTATGCTACAGTTTCATGAAAATCGGTCCAGGGGCTTCGGAATCCATAGGCCGCATCCATACGTACATCCAATTTTATATACTATATATAGAAAGAAATTATTACAATATCTTGGATGTAGGTACTTACTTAAACGAATGCATAACAAGCATTATGGCACCGATTAGTATGCTTAAGGCCTTTTGCTTATGTCCATTGCTATCTATGATAAGCACTGGCTCATCTTTATCAGTGGCAATTATAATAAAATCGACTGCTCGAGAAACTTGAGACAAAAAATTCGGTGGTTTATCGCCAGCTCCAAAATCCAAATTCAAAGTTTTAATTGCATTATTTTTATAGTTAATACGAGAGACGAGTGGTAGACGACCTTTCATTACCTCCGCGTTGTGGGGATCAATAAAGATAATATATTTGTAGTCGGTTGTGGCCAACACATCAATGTTGTACCATTTAACATGATTAGTATAATGGTAGTGTAATGGTATCCATATTTCAATACCTTCACTCTCCAATTTCATACCAGACGCCATTATTGTTATTATAAAATTTGCTGTTGTTGTCTATAAAAGAGATCCTACACGTATATATTAACAACCTAGTATATGTAATAAAAGATACATAGGGTTAAATTAAAGACTCAAAACTTTTGCTTATGGAAGATCCTAGATTTTGAAAGTTATAAAGTCTCAAACCCCATTTGTAGGCCAATAGAAAATAGAAAACTATCGGGAAATCGGTCGAATTGTGGCAGAGCACATTCTTCTATATAAAAAGTGGTACACTAATCGACCGGTGTTTTTTCATCGTACACGTCCTGTACAGCCCTCAATTCTTACTATATTCTCATTGCGCACGTAGTAAATAATAGTTAAGATGCTATCCGCTTTCAATCGAGAAATTTTAATAAAAGATTAGACTAGCATCACATTATTAGCCAATGACGTTCTTGTCATTGTATCGCTTTCACCAAGAAGCTCCACAAAGATTGATTTAAATAAATTATGGGCAATATTGAATTAAAAAAATTTTTTAAATCAATGAGTCCAAGGAGTCGTTCAAATATTGGTCGTAGAACAAGAAAGAAACAGACATCGTTTTCTTCAAAATGAAGAAACCGATAAGAAATGGAAATCAGGATATGTAATGGAAAGTCCTCGTAATTTGTAGTCAAATAAGTTAAATTCTGCCATGAATTACGATTCTTCTATTCAATGTAGGAATAATCCTGTCATTTCAATAGGTGCAATGTTGATTGTCTGCGAATATTGCTCTACCTTGAATTATAGAATGAATATAGAGTTCTTTGCTGTTTACAAAGAAAGATAAAATAAGAAGAAATTCTTTCTCCACTTTATCGCGTGTTACGTCCATTCAAAATCTGTTCGTATTGTATAATCAAATGTCAGCTGTAAACATTGTATACAAAGACAATCTGTAAACAAAAGTTATAAAATAAATAAAATTTCTTGCTAATCAACTATCAATACCAAAGCGATAAATTCTACATTTTTTAAAAGAAATATGACATCACATGTAATTTGTAGCCGTGCAAAGCAGGGACGGGACGCTAGTGAATGTATAAATCGCAGTAAATATTAACATGTTTCATATGATTTCAAATTACACAAAACTATCTGCAATCAAGACACCAACAAATGCGTTTTACTTTGTCTGTCTGGAATTTTCCGTCTTATTGAATGAAGAACAATTTTTGGTGGAACGTAACCTGAAAATGGTTAAACAACTGTGTAATTCCACAAAGTTTATCGGTCAATATCTTGTCTTATTTTTACAATCAACTAACCAAATATAATCCATCGATTTGATTTCTTTTAAATTTCCTTTTTTAAAGTAAATCTAAGTAATCTTTTTATATCACTTTATTAAAAAAAAGAGAGTGTCGTGGGATACCCGTGTGGAGCGCAGCTCCATTCAGAACAAAATTTTTAATTAATATTTTTATTTTTATTTATTGAAAAATGTATGTTTTAATTTCCTTTTTTGATTGATTATTATTATTATTATTTATTATTATTTTTATTTATTTATTCATTTCTCTCTTTTCTCTTTAAACACAAATACACAAAAGAGAATGAACGATGCTTTCGCTCATGACTGCATTAATGAGAATAAGATAGAATCAATTTAAAAAAAAAAAAAAAAAATATTCCCAGTGCAGGAGCGAAACGGCAGACCTCGGTTTGCCAGTCCTTCTCTCTAACCACTACACCACACAGACATTTTAAAATGTTTGCTTAAATAGCTCCAATATAATAACGACGACGATTCAATTTTTAGCATCATTTTTTGAAATTTCACTCATGCCATAACGCACATAAAAGAACTACGCTTTAAAAAAAAAACACAGATATGTTTCACAGATTATTTAACACAAACATATAGTCACCATATATAGTCACAATTTTGATTTGCACGAGATCTATCGTCTTCTTCTCTATACACAATAATAAAAATGAATGGCTAAAAAGTCGCGAACGCCTAGACCAATTTTGATGAAACTGAATTGTTATGGAGTCACATGGATGATTCACGGATTCGGTAGATGGCGAGATACAGACACTTTTAACCATTTCTTTTGGAATTTTTTTTCAATTTCTGATTTTAATAAATTTTTTCTTAAAACATATAGAACTGTTTTTTATATTTTTTGTACGATAAAGCGAGGGCGCAGCAATACAAGCCGAGACCTTTTAAAATAATTATAACTAAAATTATAATACCTTCCAGCGAACAATTTGTAACTGCGGTGCAGTAGGACTGCTGAGATGAATTTGCCAGTGGCGATGGAATTATACATCGGGTAGAACTGGCAGCACTAAGCAAACAAGAAGTGAATGACTGATGATACGAACTCTTTGTTCTATGTGTTCACATAAGCTTTCTACGCGTTTCAACAAGCAAATATTTCGCATTATGAAAAGAGGGAGAGAGCGCAAGCCATTTGATCGCATGAGTGGCTTGTGCAAATGTTTGGCGATAATCAAAACGTTTTGAATTTCTTCTAGTTCTTTTTGAAATCTTTCGTTCTGTTATTGTCTCGTTGAATCACTGACAATCAAGAAATATTTTGACAAGAACTGAAAGGAATTCAAAGAATGACAGAACGAATTATGAAGAAGAATCAAAACAATTTGATGCAAACATTTGTACAAGCTCATGGACAAATATTTGTATACTGGATTTCTACATAAACGCGTGGCTTGTTGAAACGCGTAGAAAGCTTGGAGCACATAGAACAAAGAGTTGTACATAAGTCATTCCGTACTTTGTTCTACAGCGCCGCCAGTCTCATATCGACCATGCATAATGTCCATCTCAGTTGCAGTTCACTCTCAAGCTTACAAACTGCGCTGGAGGTTATAATTATTTTAAACTAGGTTTCTGGCTTTGTGAGTTTAATTCTCAAAAATATAAAAAAGAATTCATTTGTTGTTTTAAGAAAAAATTATTAAAATCAGTTCTATATATTTTGCAGCAAAAACTGAAAAAAAAAAAAAAAATTCCAAAAGAAATGGTTAAAAGTGTCTGTATCTCGCCATCTACCGAATCCGTGAATCATCCATGTGACTCCATAACAATTCAGTTTCATCAAAATTGGTCTAGGCGTTCGCGACTTTTTAGCCATTCATTTTTATTATTGTGTATGAGAAGAAGACGATAGATCTCGTGCAAATAACGAATATATGGTGACTATATGTTTGTGTTGTGAAACATATCTGTGTTTTAAAGCGTAGTTCTTTTATGTGCGTTATGGCATGAGTGAAATTTCAAAAAATGATGCTAAAAATTGAATCGTCGTCGTTATTATATTGGAGCTATTTAAGCAAACATTTTAAAATGTCTGTGTGGTGTAGTGGTTAGAGAGAAGGACTGGCAAACCGAGGTCTGCCGTTTCGCTCCTGCACTGGGAATATTTTTTTTTTTTTTTTTTAAATTGATTCTATCTTATTCTCATTAATGCAGTCATGAGCGAAAGCATCGTTCATTCTCTTTTGTGTATTTGTGTTTAAAGAGAAAAGAGAGAAATGAATAAATAAATAAAAATAATAATAAATAATAATAATAATAATCAATCAAAAAAGGAAATTAAAACATACATTTTTCAATAAATAAAAATAAAAATATTAATTAAAAATTTTGTTCTGAATGGAGCTGCGCTCCACACGGGTATCCCACGACACCTCTTTCCTTTTTTTTTTTAATAAAGTGATATAAAAAGATTACTTAGATTTACTTTAAAAAAGGAAATTTAAAAGAAATCAAATTGATGGATTATATTTGGTTAGTTGATTGTAAAAATAAGACAAGATATTGACCGATAAACTTTGTGGAATTACACAGTTGTTTAACCATTTTCAGGTTACGTTCCACCAAAAATTGTTCTTCATTCAATAAGACGGAAAATTCCAGACAGACAAAGTAAAACGCATTTGTTGGTGTCTTGATTGCAGATAGTTTTGTGTAATTTGAAATCATATGAAACATGTTAATATTTACTGCGATTTATACATTCACTAGCGTCCCGTCCCTGCTTTGCACGGCTACAAATTACATGTGATGTCATATTTCTTTTAAAAAATGTAGAATTTATCGCTTTGGTATTGATAGTTGATTAGCAAGAAATTTTATTTATTTTATAACTTTTGTTTACAGATTGTCTTTGTATACAATGTTTACAGCTGACATTTGATTATACAATACGAACAGATTTTGAATGGACGTAACACGCGATAAAGTGGAGAAAGAATTTCTTCTTATTTTATCTTTCTTTGTAAACAGCAAAGAACTCTATATTCATTCTATAATTCAAGGTAGAGCAATATTCGCAGACAATCAACATTGCACCTATTGAAATGACAGGATTATTCCTACATTGAATAGAAGAATCGTAATTCATGGCAGAATTTAACTTATTTGACTACAAATTACGAGGACTTTCCATTACATATCCTGATTTCCATTTCTTATCGGTTTCTTCATTTTGAAGAAAACGATGTCTGTTTCTTTCTTGTTCTACGACCAATATTTGAACGACTCCTTGGACTCATTGATTTAAAAAATTTTTTTAATTCAATATTGCCCATAATTTATTTAAATCAATCTTTGTGGTAGCTTCTTGGTGAAAGCGATACAATGACAAGAACGTCATTGGCTAATAATGTGAATGGCTTCCTAAGCTGCGATACCCATCTTTTTTTAAAATTTTCTCGATTTGCATCGAAGCGGATAGACATCCTTAAACTATTATTTACTTGACGTGCAAATTTGAATGCAGAAATAGTAGAATATATTGTAAGAATTGAGGGCTGTACAGGACGTGTACGGATGAAAAAACACCGGTCGATTAGTGTTTTGTACCACTTTTTATATAGAAGAATGTGCTCTGCCCACAATTCGACCGATTTCCCGATATAGTTTTCTATTTTCTATTGGCCTACAAATGGGGTTTTGCAGACTTTATAACTTTCAAAATCTAGGATCTTCCATTGTAGAAAGCAAAAGTTTTGAGTCTTTAAATTAGCTTAACCCTATGTATCTTTTATTACATATACTAGGTTTGATTAATATATACGTGTATGTATCTGACATTTTTTATAGACAACAACAGCAAATTTTATAATAACAATAATGGCGTCTGGTATGAAATTGGAGAGTGAAGGTATTGAAATATGGATACCATTACACTACCATTATACTAATCATGTTAAATGGTACAACATTGATGTGTTGGCCACAACCGACTACAAATATATTATCTTTATTGATCCCCACAACGCGGAGGTAATGAAAGGTCGTCTACCACTCGTCTCTCGTATTAACTATAAAAATAATGCAATTAAAACTTTGAATTTGGATTTTGGAGCTGGCGATAAACCACCGAATTTTTTGTCTCAAGTTTCTCGAGCAGTCGATTTTATTATAATTGCCACTGATAAAGATGAGCCAGTGCTTATCATAGATAGCAATGGACATAAGCAAAAGGCCTTAAGCATACTAATCGGTGCCATAATGCTTGTTATGCATTCGTTTAAGTAAGTACCTACATCCAAGATATTGTAATAATTTCTTTCTATATATAGTATATAAAATTGGA
>JBAMAW010001659.1:0-132261 GCA_037043295.1 Amiota minor
TAAATCAAAAATTATATGACAGTTAAGGACAAAAATTTACAAAAGTTTACTTACACAGACAAAAATTATGACCTTGTCAATATTTTGTTTGACCGCCCTGGCTGCCTATACAGTACAAATTTTTTACACTTCAGATGACAAATCCGTGCTTGTTTGTGATTATGTTATTCTCTAATTTACGTTTCAAAAATACAAATGGTTCTATAGAAATGCAACAGCAAAAAAAACTCTTTTTTTGATTTGCTTAAAACTTTACACTAACAATTTTTACTAAATACCGTTATAAGTTTGTTATTTTGCCTTCCACACATTTTCGTAGAACATTATGATACCCTACAGTCTTTCGTTTTTAAGAAATCAAAAATTTTTAGGTGGTTCTATAATTTTGCAACGCACCTTATAGTAAAATTAAATCAAATTGATATCCCTGACACACATTTCCATACCATAACAACAACAACAACATTATAATTTATCATAAACAATCATAAATTCCTTTTTTTTTTTTGTTTTTTTTAAATAAATAAAATGAAAGACTTTTAAAAAATTATCAAGAATCAAATTGGATTCCCAGTCTACAATTTAATTACTTTGATTACGCATGAATTTCCATCACACCAGACTATATGGCGTATACGCAATAACTCACTCACTTTCATCACTAGTGATGACGAAAGAACAAAAACAAAAATTCTACGCATGATAAGTTTTTTTTTTTCCAAAAACTATATAAAAAATTCGCACATTATGAATTAAATAAATAAATATGTGTGTATGTCTCTCTCTCTTTCTCTCTCACCGTCAATCCCATGCCATCCCATGCCATCCCCTCCCGTCCTGCGGTGTGTCTGCTAGTCTTTCTTTGTTGATTTTTGTATTGTATTTCACTTGTTTGTATTGTTGTTTTTTAATTGTTTGAAGTGTGTGAATGAAGTCTGCGTAAAATGCGTATGTCTGCCTGCCTGCCTGCTTTTGTTTATTATTATTAGAGGCATGCGAATGTATGTCTGTATGTATATTCGTGTGCGTGTATCTATATATCTGTGTATCTATGTACACATGAGTACGTTTGATTGTTACTGGCGTTATCGCAAAAATTCAATGAACTGCAAAATAAACAACTAGAAAAATATACAATAAATAATTGAAAAAACTAATAAAGAACAGAAACCAACACCAAAAACCTAATGCGAATGCCAATTTTACCATAAATAGTTTGAAAGTAATAATAACAACTACAACAACAAAAATAATAATAATAATAATGAATAGCAAAGCAAGGCAAAGCAAAGCAAAGCAAACCAAAACCAGAAAGCAAGCAAATACTTTTGGAAAAGGGGTTGTAACAACATAGAAACTATTGTGGTGGGTCAGGGTGTCTTCTGCCGGGTCTTCGGAAATAATTCCTTGTTGACGCTGTCGTCACTATCATCATCATCATCATCATCATCATCATCATCATCATTATATCATCATCAACTTTGCTGTCTTTAACATTCTATCATTGTTTTTCTCTTTCTCACTTTATCAATCTGTAGTATATTTTTATATGTCCCCGCCAATATTTAGTTTAGTTTTTGTATTTGTATGACGATGGTGACGACGACGCCATTGATGATGATGATGATGATGGGGTTTTGTCTATGAATATTCGTTGTAGTATCGTTGTTGTTATAAGTTCTCTTTATTATTGTTACACTATAACGATGATGATCAAATACAATATGTGATGCGCCGATTGAAATGAATGAATCAACAAACGATAAATTAGCAAATAAATGAAATTAGAGAAAAATAATAATAATCATAAGAGTGAAATCGAAAGAACAACTTGTAGTATTTAGTATTTTATTGTTTGGTATTTATTGTGATTTATTTCTTTTATTCCATTCTATTCAACAGGATTACAAAATTTTGCTTTTGATTAGAAGTGAAAGTCTAATTTTGTTCTTATTTAAGTTTTTTTTTTTTTATAGAAGAATAGAATTATATTGATATATGAAGAAAAGAAATACTTTCATTAAAATTTTTTATTGAACTTTAAGAGATTGAGATTTCTATGAATTATGTTCATTTAAAGATAAAATAATGCAGATAATTTCAGTTGCCAAATGATTAATGGAGGTAATAATTCAGAACCAGAATTCCCTAACCAGAACAGTATGCACTGAATCACGATAGTTCGTTTTGGCGTTTTCTGAATCATGAAAAGCCTTTTTATGTCGATTGTTCAACAAAATATCCTGTTGCGCAAAATAAAAAATAAAAAAAAAACAAAAAATTAGATGAGTGCGAGTCCGTACCGGTCAATAGTCCAAATAAAAATCTAAAAAAAAGTATAAATAAAATTTCGACACTATTAGTTTCTAATCCACTTTCAGCAATCAAGCAAAATTCAATATCGTGGGGTCATTGGTTTGTCGTATAGCTCCCATGTTTCATTTATGCAGACTCCTTTAGATTTATGAAAAGATTTTAGTTTTTAGGGTTCCGAACCCAAAGAGACTTCGTTGTCCGTCGTCCTCGGGTCATATCTCATGAACCTTCATAGCTAGAGAGTTGAAATTTTCACAGAATGTGTAGTTCTATCCCGGCATCAGCAACAAATACTAAAACTAAAATATTTTCGAAAACTTACAGGGGTCCCCATGCAAGAAACATTTTGGTTTATATGGCAGCTATACGATCCATTAATTCCACGATCTTAAAATTTGGATGGTTGATGGTTATACATCAGAAAATTATATTTACGAAATTTCAGTTTGATCGGACTACTAGGACTACCCTCCCCCTCCCTCCCATACAAACCCCCATTAAAATTCTGGCTCTTATTAGAAAAACTTTTTTGTTTTTTTGTTCTATCGAACTGAATTATAGACACTATAATGTTTTGATATAGGCACTGCACATCTGTTAGAATCAGCTAAATCGGCCAACTAGGAGGGGGTAAAGGAAAGCCTTTCAAACTACTAAGTCCTCATTAGCATTTATGCTACTCTAAACTTTTTTCAATCCCTGGAATACTTCTGGAATAGAGTACATCTATCAAATTCTTTAAACTATTTGTGTTATAATTTTGACAGCTCACAAAAGACTAAATATTTGATATGGCTAACAGTGGCACAACATCAAAAACAATCACACAAATGACATTGACTGGTTCTCAAATCCTTTAAGAAAAATAATAGTACAACAAAATGATTTTAAAAAACCGAAAAAAAAAAAAAGGAAGTGACATAACATAATTCCATCAAAATATCTATCAACATGATAAATGATTATAAAGAAATCTAAGAGTGAGTGCCATAAATTTTCTTTTGTTGACAAACTAAAATTTAATAACTTTTATAGTTTTGCATTTAATTTTCATATCTTTATATCTTTGAATTATGGAATGATAATTGATTTGAGGAGGACAGAATAAAAGAACATTTATTTTGGTTAAATACAATATGTGAGAGATACATATATTTCGAATGTACGAATAGTAGTAATAGGACCATTTGGCTTGCTATTAGAGCATGCATTTTAATATATGATTAGAAAGATAGAAATATATAAAGCATGGTGTATAGTGACTTGCACCCACCTTCATATTAAGAATGATTCACTTGCGTCTGATTATGTCAGCTTTCGTTTCGCAAATAAAGTAAAGGACTTTTGTTTGCCTATCAATTTTATTGAACTTGCTAACTTGTACTTAAAAGCGGAAAACTTAGCGCACACGGAATAGTAAAAACACTAGTCGAAATACACGAGTTGATAATTTAGAATTGACGAAACTTGTTTACAGCATTGGGGTATAAAATTGGTGCTACGACAACCTTCATAAGATATAATGAAGAGAACTGACATGCTTATTATTATTCAAATATTATTTAAAGTAGTTTTTGTATTAAAAAAGTCCTGTCGACAAGCTGAACTAGAACCACTTCTTAACATTCGATTGAGCTCAAATTAGGCACAGTTCTGCTAAGAATACAATAAGCAAAAAGAGTTTGGAAAATCCACAGGAAAAACCGGAATTAATGGATTTAATTTTGTGTACCACAACAACGGGAAACATGACCAAATTATATCGAATATGTAAACAAGAAGTAGATGACCGCCAGAGATAGGTTAGCACTTTATTTAATGTTTAATCGGAACTACAGAAGTAGTAAAACCAACTATATTCGGTATTCAGAGTATTTAATATTGTATTAAATTGCCAAAAAAAAAAAAAAAAAAAAAGAAAAAAACAAAATTCTAAATAAATCAATCATGATAAAATACACAAAAAAAACGAAACACAAAACAAAAACTAAATCTAATTAATCTCAACATATGAGTTACGCATAGATAGATAACATTTTGTGTGTATGTGTGTGTGTGTGTGTTTGTATACTATGGTATAAAACAAGTATCTGTGTTGTTTGTTGTGTGTTTCTGTGTATTAGATGATTAATAATAGAAACTGAAAGTAGAACAAACATGCTTTATTCTCTTTCTACTATTATAATCAAATTGGGTCGGAAGCATGTTTAATACAATAAAATTTCATACAAACAACATACAGCAGAAGAAGAACAGTCCTAAGACCTCATGTATAATATACTATGTGTGTATATATAATATAAGATACAAACCCACGCAGCATGAAGAGCGCGTATATTTTATATAAATTTGAAATAATCAAAACCGAACAAACACACAACAGACGATCTCAACTGTTCTATTTATGTATTCTATTCTATTTTATTCTTTATGTTACCTGACACATGATCGAAAGGCGAGGTTTAGCATACATGATCAGTAGGAAAAACCATACACATGCAAAAGTGTATTGAACATAGAATTGTTGCACCTCATCTTCAAGTGCCCGGCTAGCTCAGTCGGTAGAGCATGAGACTCTTAATCTCAGGGTCGTGGGTTCGAGCCCCACGTTGGGCGAAATTAAGTTTTTTTTTTTTTTTTTTTTTTTTGTATTTATATTTTTATTTGTAATCAATTCTCTCCTAATTAGTTCATTTATTTTAAATTAATTTTGTGGTAAAACACAAAAAGAAATAAACAACAATAAATTGCACTCATCCAGACAACAATATTCTGTGATAAAGTCATCATGATGATGATGATGATGTTGATGGTTGTTCGTTCAAGTGTGAATTTGAAATTATTACAAATATTTTCATATAGATATATGCATTATAAGTATATATGGTAAATACAAAGCACATTCAGCCATCTATAGAATTTTATATTAAAAAAATATTGTGTTTTTTTGGCAAACAATGAACTTAAGACGCAATAAATTCTGATAATACCTGATTTTGTTTTTTTTTTCTTTTTTTTTGTGTTCTGTTCTGCTCTGTTTTTTTGTTTTTTTTTGTTTTTTTATTATTATTATTCTTATTTATTTGCCCACAATAACCAAATTTGAAACAAAAGCTTCTCAAACCAAAAACAAAGTTAGTACTGATATATAAATGTACAATATATACAATATATTATATACATACATATGTGTGTGTTTGTGTGTGTATATCAATCAGAACAAAACAAAATCATGTGCAATAAATAAAAACAAACAAAAAAAAAAAAAGTATATTTGGTAAAAAATAATACAAAAAACATGCATTTACGTCAAATGAAATTTTCACATTTCATTTTATTTTTTGGCTTTATCAGCACAAAAACAAATTTCTTGATTAATAATTTAGAAATTTATAATAGAAGGGGAGCCATCAATTGAAAATTTGGTCTTTTGTAATTCTTAATGAAGATGCAACCAAAGAAACGTCTAGACTCCAAAGCGTCTAATTATTTTGCACGATATCTCTACTCAGCATGACCATGTGAATCTATTAAGCCAAATCCTTAAGTCTAACAGGTTTTAGAGACAATAAAGTCAAATGTATCTCGAAGAGAAATGAGTGTTCATACAGCCAAAGAAAAAACGTGTTCAAACGAGCGTTAATTTATTGCTACTAAGAACGTACAATTGCTTTTTTATCTATATAATACATTTACATTTAAAGCCTACATAGTTTAAAATCTATGAGGAAGGTCCCGGTTGGGAGACATCTTCAATCTCCTGACAGTCTCTTCAGAAGATTATTTGCTATGTCATCTGTCATTTTCCCTAACAAAAAATAATGTTGAAATCTTTATGAATAGTGTAGTTTATCAGTTGTCAAGGAGCATTGACGATTTTTCTGAGTGTTTTAGTTTAGTAGAGTAGTATCTTGTTTTATAAGCTTACTTGCGAGTGTGACATTTTTTATTTTTTCAGGTGAGTTGTACATATCTGCTTGGCTTTGATGGGCATTTTACTTGTAGCCCTAAGTATTTCACAAATATATTTGTGGGCAATTTCATTATCTCAGAGAAGATTGGCATGGCTTCAGCGCATATTTGAATTAAGATTGAATAATATTAAGAATAGTCAAAATAAGTTGCTTTCATAGTTGAATTTAGTTAGATAGGTCACAAAAACAAAGCGAAAACAGAACAGAGTGTGATAATCAATTTTTGTATCTTTTTTGCCTTATAGTGTTCAATTATAAATATAGCAAACTGTTTCTTGATTCTTGTACAGTTGTGTTAACGTTAAGAAAAAGATCAGAACATATAATATAACTTCAACAACGAAATTAACATCGCTACTTTGGCACTTTCTTGCAAACTAAACGTCAATACAATCTGAAGTTGCTTTATGACTCTTTTAAAAATGACAACCTTTAAGTTGAACGCTGTAGGCAATTGCTATCATAGTAAGTCCTACTTTTCTCCTTCTACATTTCTACTTTCACCAATCTCTGACATTAAAAACCTTGCTAAGGGTTAACCTAAGCAAATCATTACATATAAATAATTGTTATTATTGTTATTATTTGAAGATGAATCAGAGTAAAAAATATGAAAATAAACAAATGAAATAATGACACTTTTCTTTTTCATATTTCAAAATAATGTTGAAAAATTGTTTCTATTATCTACACATTTGCTATAAATGTTTATATATTTTTTGGTTTAATATCAAAAAGAAACACAAAAAATAACATAAAATCATTTAACAATATCATCGTAGGTGTCGATAGATATAAAACACTCAAACTTATTACCTTTGTTATGTTAAAGTTCAAAAACGTTTATAAAAAAAGAGTCTCATAGTCATGTTAAACTTTAACGCTGCGTTCCACCCAAAGGCTTTTGGTGTCGTTATTAATTTTAATATATCTTGTGATTCAAAAGATGTAGTGCCCATTGAAATATATATTTTAAAAGTAGAGGAGAGCGCGTTGCCTGTAAGAGCATTACTCTCTTTGCACGGAGAGGGGCTTGAAAATGATTGAAATATTTAAAAAAAAAAAAAAATGTTGTTCTTTGATCAAGCGTATCTCTTGAGATCGTCTTGATCAAGATGGCTGATTAGGAGAAAATGGGAGAAAACTTTTGGATAATTAACCGAAAAGTTGAAAATTTTGGATGAATTTAGATTTCTTGTATTCAAATTAAAAGTTTGCCATGAAGTTTGTAACAAGCAGAAGGACAGACCCCATAAGGTATGTATAGGTATGATCTTCTAGGATTACTGGGTCGTATAGCTCCCATATAAATAATTCAGTCTCTGCATTGAATGTGTGCATATGTGAACTGACTATACCCTAAACAGTAATCAAATATTTCTGAATGCTCAATCACAGGAGCATAGACAAAAACGCTTTCTAGGGGTGCATGAAGAGGATATCAAGTTCGGCATAACCGAAGTTAACCTTCTTTTTACTTGTTTTTATAGTATTCTGAATAGAAATGCACATTCTCTTATTTTTTTCGCACTCTCACTTTTAATAAAAGAAAAACAAATGCTAAGCAAACGCCAGTCAATACAAAAAATAATATTACAAATAAAGAGTATCTATGTATCTGTGCTAGTTGTTTATAACTTGTTTAAGAGACAAATATAGAGTGGAATGAATTCATAAGACTAACATAAAACAGAATAATAAAACAAAAATGCATACGTAAGCAAAATGAAAATATAATAAAATTCTTAAAAAAAAAAAAAAAAAGTAAATAAAAAATAACTAAATAAAAGTCAAAAATTTAAATTTAAATACAAAAATAAATGCTCAAATACAATATTATATACAATATATAATATGTGCATTCAAAAGATAAAGATACATTTAATTTTGTCATACATATAAAAATATTTAATCTTATCGCAGATTTTCAAAGAAATTTCTTATTTAACCAAACACAAAGAAAAGTATTAATGGCCCTTCTTTTTTTTGGTCTTTAGTATTCATTCCTTTTTCTTTAATATTTTTATTTTTGTTGTTGTTACGTATGTCGGTTCCTTTTTGTATACGGTAAATTGATTTTGTGATTAATGTTCTTATTCTGTTCAACAGTCACAGTGGGCGGTATAGAGTTAGATATACATAGATAGATACACATACTCATACTACTCCATACATACATACATACATACATACATGATGAGTATAATAAGCTTGCACCAGGTTTTTAATAAATATTTTTTGTGTATTATTGAATTGTAAAATGTTTCGATGATGATTAATTTTTGTTAGTAGCATGTTGTTGTTGTTGTACGAGTATGTTATAAAGATCGGAAGTTAGATAAAGGCTGAGAGAAAAAGACGAAGTAAGAGAGCACTGACATCGAAATATACTATTTGTTTAGTTAATAGTAGATACGATAAAATGAAAGTGCATTGACATGATTATTGGGTTTAGTTTTTTTTACTTATGTTTTGGGTCTGAAATTTAGTACATAAAATATTGAAAAAGTTGAAAGTGAAATTACTCAGTCTATTAAGTTTGGGTATGGCGAAGGAGACTATGTATTTTTATATTTTCGTGATAAGAAATGCATTGCAAATTAAATTCATTTAAACATTTTTGTATAGATAGAGAATATAATTTACTGATATTTTCTATCAGTGTTTTTACTTAGTACTTATATTCATTTGGAACTAAAAGTTTATGATGATGATGATGATAACTAAGCCAAAATTGAGTTATCACCATCATTAAATAAGTTCCAAAAAAGATTCTATATGATTCTCCATTGTAGTCTCCTGATCTCGGGGGTTTCATTGTCTATTTTCTGCTCACAGAACTGAAACAAATTTATTATTATTATTTTTTCCTATTCGTCAACAATCGAAAATACTTCGATCAATAGTTAATGCGGACTGGTTTATAACTAACTATGAAATTCACAAAGACCTCGGCGTAACTAGGATTCAGGAAGAAATCATTAATGCTAGCAGAAGGTTCCACAAAACATTAGAGCGACATACCAATTTAGAAATAACAGACCTTCCATCTCACGAATTGTCTAGACGTAGACGCTTAAAACGTAGCAGACCAGTCGATATGACCTAACTTAGGTTACGGGTGGCGCTGAGAGGCATCTTGCGGTTGTTGGCCTGCCGCAAGTAGCTCTTAAAAATGAGGCCTAAGACACCCAGTAATCCACACCATTATTCAAGAGACCATTCGAAAATGTTCGATATTTTCCACTGCCTTTGTCCCTCTTATCGTTAAAAATGTACTTAGTGTTTAGTTTTATATTTAAGATATAAGATGTAGGTAAACAATAGTACATATCCAATCGGGAATAAAAAAAAAAAAAAAAAAACAAGGATCCCATGTGGAAACGCCATACAGCAATAAAAAGCTGGAAATCATGATTATATGCCGAAACAGAGAAAATTCACTATAATTTACTTAATTTTTTCGCTGCGAATATGCTTTATTAGATCGATCAGATGGAATATAGAAATTTCGATATCAAAATCGCGCCTCAGTCTAGTCGACCTTGCACCAAAAAAGTGGTACAAATTTTTTAAAAGTATGGAATGCCTGGCACATAAGTTCCCGACATCTTGACATTCACCAAAAGCATGTTTGTACCATTTAAAAAGGGCAGGCTATGGAAAACAACTGAATGTTTGGGTACCACATCCCTTTATTGAGGACTTGGGTAGTGTGGCGAGAGTCCAACTGGGGGATCTGGAATCATTTCGTAGATTATTCTGGTGGTTTACACTAGCCAGAACGTCATAATTACATCACATTTTTATTCTCCCGTCCCATCCTCTCCTTTCCCCCCTTTTTCCTCCTTTGTTTTTCAATTAACAGGCAACACAATAGGTGAACACGCGTGTATTCGCGGGTGGGCTTTAGAGCCCAACCTAACCTAACCTAACCTTGGGTACCACATAATTTGAGAGAAAAAAATTATATTAATCACATTTCAATTTACGAAAACTAATGATTTGCAACATTTTTTGTCCGAATTGATAACTGAAGTTGAATAATGAGTAACATATGCCAATAAGGTGTGTCAAAAGTCATGGTTCAAAAAAGGTGAACCTGCCCAAAACCACTGTAAAACCGACGCTACCAGGAACTTATTGCTATGTATTTGGTGGGATTTCTAAAGTCCTGCATACAAAACCGAAACAAGCGCTAAAGGAAAAACGGCCGCAATCGATCAACAGGATGGGCACAGTAGTCTTTTACCACGACAACGTTAAGCCACAAATTTGTATTACTACTCTTCAAAAATTGAGGGAATTTGGCTGGGAAATGTTAATGTACACAGCATATCGTTCGGACCAAGTATCATCAGAATTATTTTGATGGTGAATGTATTAATGAATTCCACAGATGACTGCACAACTGTATTGATCCACTCTTTTTAATTAGAAAAAAAAAAAAAAAAAAAGAAAGGGGATTATGGTTTAAAGGAAAATTTGGTAAATGTTAAAAAAGAACAATCTCATTAAATAGTATTAATAAAAACTATTATCAAATATACAATAATTTAACATTGGAATCTGTAAATGCATAGTTTATTAATCAAATTAATAAAATATATTAATAAAAGCAACTATTTCTTATAAGAAAAGTTCATTAAAATTAGTTCATCTATCTATACATACATATTATAAAACAAAGTCGCTTTTTTCCTATATTCGCTTAAATCTTTAAAACTACGCAACGTATTTTGATGCGGTTTTTTTTAATAGATAGAGTGATTGAAGAGGAAGGTTTATATTTATAATAACATCCATTAAATAGTGGAGAAATACTGTTATTTTCACTATACATATACCTATATGCCCATCTTTAAAATTAATGTAGTTGGCATAGTGTTATAATTCATGGAAAAAGCATTTACTGTCACTACAATATTCCAGCTTCTCATTATTTACACAGTAAAGTTTCTTCAAATGTGATTTTAGATTTTTTCTATTTAAGTCTAATTATTACTATCAAGAAATTATAAAGTCATGTCTGGAAGACGTCGTCGTTCGAACATACATAGGTCCGTTGTACAGTGAATGCCAAAAGAGTACGTTAAGCAAGAGATGAAGAATCGTCAACGGAACGTGAGGCTCGCCTCAGTCAGGCCCGGGATAGATATAGAGCTAAGAGAGAGAGAGAGAGAGAATCATCAGCACGAGTTACTAATTCATGGGTAAATAAAGAAAATTCTGCCATGAATTACGATCCTTCGATTTCTTACAAGGACGATCGTATAGTATCAATAGGTACTATGTCAGTGGTGTGTGAACATTGCTTGGCATTGAAATTCAAGGACGAATCGAAAGGCATGTGTTGCTTACAAGGAAAAGTCAAATTAGAAGAAATTCTCCCTCCACCTGAACCACTTCACTCTCTTCTTACGGGTGATCATCTATATATATAAAAATGCACTCAAAAAATAGTATGACCCCGCAAAACTCGAGAACGGCTGGACCAATTTTGATGGTTTTGTTTTTTTTTTTGTTTTTTTTGTTGTACTCATGTCAGGTTCATTGCTACATTTGGATCCGGTAGGTAGCGGTGTTGTCCAGATATAGATAGTTTTATGCCATTTTTAAATTTTTTTTTTATTTGGTGCAAAATATACTGAACCGATTTTTTTTAAAAGAACAAATGATTCTTAAAATTGCTTAGGTTATAATAGAATATTAAAATATTATTTATGACGTATTTACAATTTAAAGAAATTATAAACATAGTCTATTTACAAAGCTGATTAACAAAGGATTTCCATCTATTCCTATTGCGTGCTAATGCGCGAAGTTCGCTCATAGATTTTCTTGTTTCAGCCGAAACAGTTCGTTTCCACGTCAATTTCGGTTTTCCTCTGGACCTCGTCCCTTGAGGGTTCCATTCCAATATGGCATGGGGTATTTCGTCGCTATTTTTGCGAAGGGTATGTCCCAGCCAGCCGTACTTTCGTTTCCGTATCAAAATTTCAATTGGGTCTTGCTCGCAGATTTGCCAGAGTCGCTGATTGCTAATAGTTCTTGGCCACCAGATTCGCAGAATAGTACGAAGACTACGGTTGATGAACGTTTGTAGTTTCCTTATGTTAGTAGTTGTAGTATGCCAAGTCTCACAGCCATATAGCAAGACAGATTTCACACAAGCGTTAAATATTTTTATTTTCGTCTTCTGGTGGACATGCTTAGCTCTCCAGAAGTTCCTAAGTCTCCCAAATGCGGTCTTGGCTTTTTGAATTCTGTACTCTATATCGATATGGGTTCCCCCGCTTGTTGTTATTTGACTACCAAGATATTCGAAACGTTCAACCTCCTCGATGTCGTTACCTTCGATTATAAGATGGGTGCTAGTAGCGGTATTTAATCGCATGCTCTTGGTCTTCATGCAATTAATATTCAATCCCACTTTTTTAGACTCCACAGTGAGTTTGTCTAGTTGGGTTTGCATATCCGAACAGCGATTCGTTAGCAGTGCTACATCGTCGGCGTATTCCAGGTCGATCAATTTTCTGTGCAACTTCCAGTTGAGTCCTATGTTTTCGATTTCAATATTAAAATATATTGTAAATTATTAATTACACATTTTACAACAAAGCTTTTTATAAGAAACACCCAATTAACGCATAGGGGGTGTAGCAACGCAGCGTAACGCTAGTATATTATAAGTATGACCTACAATTAAGTATTGTATCTATAAACTGTGTTTAGTATTTATGAATTTTCCTTTTGTTTAAGCATCATTAGCATCATCAAAGAACAATACAAAGTAAATAAATAATTTTAAGTACATTTCCTAAAGTATCTAAAGTACAATCACACATTTACTGTAAATATCATATAAGTATTAATAATTTGTATCTTTTCTCTTTCATTTGAGTGTTAATATTCATTTAGTTGCTCTTCTTTTTTATTTATTTTTTTTTTTTTTGGTAAATGCATCTGTGTATGTTTTTTGCTAAATTGACTCTTGCGCTGTCAGCCATTTTTTTAATAATGTGGACTCACTCTTCTTAAAGTCACAGTGAATTGTTAACGAACAGTCAAAAAGACAGATAAAACTTGTCTCCTTTCCCCTCTCTTTTATAACATATCTTTGCTTGGACTATCTGTGTGTCTATTTGGTTTGCCTGTATGCATTTCAGTATTTTTGTGTCTTTAGTATGCATTGCAAATACAAATACAGAAACAGAAACACGTGTTGTTGCCACCAACATAACGAAAACCGAGCAAAAAGTATCTGGTTTAATTAATTTATTTTTATTTTTATTTTTTGCTTTTGCCTTTTTGTGTTAATGGGTCTCTGACCTGATTTAATAATAAAATAATGGAAAAATAAATACAATGAACAAAATACAAAATAAAATAAAGAAAATAAATAAATGAAATTGTATAAATTTGCAATCAGTTTACGAGATTGTTGAGACTGTGAATGTATGAGTTTGTGGTTTTATTTTTATTTTCTTACTGTTGTATTTTGATTACGAAAAGAAATTTTGTGTCTTTTGTTTTTACTTTTTATATAATAGAAAGTAATAAAACTAAGTTGTTGCGTGCACCAATAATAAAAAAAAAAAAATTTTACCAAATAGAAAATTTGTCAATTTTTCGTAATTTTTAAGAATGAAAATATTAAAAATTTAACCCACAAAAAAAAACTTTTTAAAAGTTTCTTCAATTAAATTGGATAAAATTTAAATTTAAGCATGGCAAATCCTGTTGCCATTACACACACACAAGCCCCCTGCCTTCATCTGATTAAAAAATAAAATCTCAATACACATACACATTTTTAGTCACGAAACCAAAAAAAAAAAAAAAATATTAACAAAATTCATAAAAGTATCTTTAGCTCAGACAAATCCATAAGATTATGATGAAGTAGAAAACCCAACTTTTAGCACCAAATGGGTGTTTGTATGGGAGGTTGCCCTAGCGCCTATGTTAAAAACTTATAACGTCTTAATTTCGGTTCAATAGTTGAAAAAACAAAAAAGTTTTTCTCTTAAGAACCTGAATTTGATTGGGTGGTTGGTTTGTAGGTGAGGTACCCTCCAAATAGGCCGATTTAGCTGATTCCAACAGATGTTTTATTATTTGTTGTTATAGCCCAGATGAAACTACACATTTTCAGCTTTCTACCTATTACAGTTCATGAGACAGAGCCCGTGGCCGAACGAACGAACAGCGTTACCTTAGTAATAGGGTTCTGTTTGGTATTCTTTAAGTCCGGAACCATAAAAACAAATCATGTGCTTACATCAAGACTACAGAATACCATTCTGACACAATACCTCAAACTACTACAAAACTATCAACACTAATAAAATATCCATACATCAATATCCTCTCCAAGCCATGACAAGGATCGTCTTTCCCGCCTCAATGTTGACCTGGGGCACTCCAACATTAACAATAGTCACACACTTAACACATCTTCTTCACCAATCTGCCAAATCTATCAATCATGCAATATTATCCTAATTCCATCCCTACATTTTACTTCATTATATCTGCATGCCAATCCGAAACAATTCCTTTCCGAATTCCGATCATCAAGTCAATTCTTTTGAAGACCACAAATGCTTGATTATTAGATTATTTCCAAATAGAAAGTGGTGACTTTTGCCTGAATGAGGGCATGAAAAATATTTCATTTCAACAAAAAAGAAAAAACAAAAAAAAAAAAAACTCGGGTTTCCATTAGATCTTTTAATTATTTCATTTAATTAAATATAAAAACTCTTTTAATTAAGAAAACCTTCAATAAAACTCGCCTTTTTTACATTTTTTTTTTTTTTTTTTTAACAAATACTTTACTGCATTTATTTTGTTGCTTATCAGTCGCAGCAAAAAAAAAAAAAATATTTAAAAAACCGAAATACAAAACAAGAAGAAGAGCCACGTAATGCAAACAGAATATACTCATATAAAAAAGGCGTGCAGCAAGTAAACGAAATTAAATAAATAAAATAAAACAACAAAAGCAAAAATAAAATTTGCGAAAATTTATCTCAAAAAAGGCAAATACAAATACAAATAATAAATGTACTTGAATGTATGAGTAAATGTAAGTATTTGTTCAGTGTTGACCTTGAATGCGGTTGAAACACTTTTGTTTTTTAGATTAATTTTTTCCCTTTTTTTTTTTTCGGTGCTTCATATTGGTAGAAAATTATCACATCACATACGAGTTCTGCTTTGCTCTATCTTTATTTTTATTTATTTTTATTTCTTTTTTGTTTTAATGAATATACACTTAGAAATAGATTCAAAAAATATTATATGCACTCAAAATTTGTAGAATAATTCATGTGATTATAAAGATGACGATGATGATGACGGGGTGACGCTTATGATGATGACGAGATGTCGCCATCAAAACAGTTAATTATTGTACATTTCTATACATGTATGTTTGTACATATGTTTGTACATAACATTCAGTATGACTGAACGAACCTGAATCAAAAAAATAATGTATCTCGCGTCACATCAACATTGAATCGCATCATATCGCATCGAATCGAAGATGTACGATAAACTTTGCACATTATAAAGTTAAAGTTCATTGTTTTGATTCAAGGCCAACTTTCTGAATAATAAACAATTTTCGTATCAAACAAAAAGACAACAATTATAACAACAACAACAGCGACAACAAAAAATAAGAACAATAAGACTAACAAAAAGAGAGAAAAAAAAAATACATATGCAATAAAAACATGCGCAATTAATTAAATGCAAAACACAAAACAACAAAAAAAACCAAGACGAAAAAAAAAAAATTACATTTCATTTAGAAAAATGCAATCAAATAAAAAAACAGAAAATATAATATTATATATAATAAAAGAAAAATTCAATGAAAGAGATATTTTAATTAAAATTAAGCATTTTGTTAGACATTTGTTGCTCTTTAAGAAATAAAATGCAAAGATGATGTTTTTTTAGGTCTCATGCATAAAATCTACTTTCAGATTACTCAGTTTGAAATTTGGGATACATACTGGTTACCAGCGACCACCCACTGGCCTCCATTCAAAAGCCGTAACAAGTGTCGTAACGTCGGTTCTAGTCTATGCTGCGCCGATTTGGTTTGATGCTAGTAAAATACACTCATACATGAGAGAAGTGAACTCAGTCTACAGATCATGTGCAATCCGCGTCTGTGCTGCTTTTCGAACAGTATCCAACGATGCAATCCTGGTCATGGCGAGTATTGATGCCTGTTGACATAGTTGTTGCAGAAATAAGTCGGCTTTTTGACGCTAAGAGGAGCACTGGTGAAGTGAGAAGGCTAGATGAAAGGGCACTCAGTATGGTGGAGTGGCAGAGGAGATGGCAAAGCTCTGACAAAGGCAGGTGGACCCATCGGCTCATTAACAAGGTCGAAGAATTGGTGAACAGAAAGTTTGGAGAGGTTAACCATCACCTAGCTCAGTTCCTGAGCGGTCACGGGTGCTTTAAGGAGTATCTGTATAAGCGGGGATATGATGATGATCCCTTCTGTCCGAGTTGCACAGGCGAAAACGAAAATGCAGAACACGTCTTCCTGCATTGCCCAAGATTTGATGTTGCCAGATCAATGATCTCATCTGCGTTTGGTGAAGTGCCGACTGTGTCGAACTGCATCCAGCATATGTGTGAATCACAGCTGAATTGGGATGTGGTAAGTCAGGCTGCAGCTCAAATCATGACAGAGCTGCGGCATATTGAACGATTACGACGAGTTCAGACGAACGAAGACGTGATAGGTCATTAGTTTGATATTGACAAGAGAAGTTTTAACGTAAATTTGTTTTGATTTACATGGGGTAAAAGCAGACTTTGAGCTGTTATGCTCCCTCTTTCCTCCTTGACGTAATGCTTTGCGGTAGTGCCAGGGGGACTGTAGGACTTGGGACGGTGGGGTTTAGTGGGTGCAAGTCCCACACTTCGAATAGTAGATTCGTTCGGCTTTTAATGCTTCCCCATCGGTAAAAAAAAAAAAAAAAAAACACTATAAGCAGAGCCGGCCTGGAGCAAGTTTTAGGATGGACCGAGATCCAATTATGGGGTTCCCCTCTTGCTTGTCCCTAATATATATTAATTGTGCGGGGATTGTTTTACTCTCTGCTATATCTGTAGTAGCTACAATGACAGCCTTTGTTAAGCCTTCATCTATATGTTCTTTCAAACATTTGAAACATTTTTCTAGCATCTGACAGGACTCCGCGCTATGCGTGGATTTGCTGACAAGATTAATTTGGAATAAAAAATCGTATCAAAATCTCGAACTTCTCCAATTTTGCTGCAAATGATTTAGATTACGCCACGGGGTGAGTTAATTGTCAAATACACGCTTCTTCCAAGGTACTTTTTACTTTGCCGTACTGATACTGCACCGGTTGCAAGCTATTGACTATACAATTTTCCAATCTTATTTCACACACCTTTTTTTAAGTTAAGCTCTTCATATGTTTCGAAATAAGTTCCCCTCTCATTGTTGAGTTTGCAAAAAAAAAAAAATAAACACAAACAAGCCCTGGAGGGATGGCAAATAATGAATCTGACTTGACTGAAGTTTTATTTGCATTATCCACAACAAAGTTGAGACTCTGATAGCCACAAGGATTAAAAACACCCGTTTAAACTATTTACTTCTGATTTCTTTGTATTGTCCAGTCATAATAGCTCCATTCTCATAACCTTGTCCTCTACAATCACTCATATCAAGGCCTCAATGTCTCTCATCTTTTTGAGATACCTGTGAACATTTTACGATTTACATAGCATATGCCATTCAGGAGGAAAGTGGGACATGTCATCATGGTTGGAATATCCCCTAGTTGCACAATGTTTGTTATTTCTTTACCAGTGATCTGCTCCCTGGGACTAAGTGCCTGGAGCGGCTTCTTTGTTCGCCCTATAGTCGGTCGGCTCTGACTACAAGGGAGCCAAGAATTCTCAGCTAAATTCTTCTAAAATCAGATGAAATAAAGCGATGGATGTCCACCGAACACATTAAGTAGTCATGCTATTCTTAGGTGCCAATCCAATTTATGTGAAATAAGCTGATTTAACAATTAAGGTAATCAAAACTCAAATTATAATAATTCTTGGACTAAACTCTCATGATGATCATATATTTTGTTTTAAGTACTTAATAAATTACATTTTTCACTAAATTCAAATACAAATATATTTTTGTATCCTTTTAATTTTTTCTTTATATTGCATATTCAAGAATTTCTAAATTGGAATACTAAAGATTTTTTGTGTATTCTCTAATTTTATCAATTATAGATTGAAAACAATTTAATTTATTTTATTTATAATCATCTCTTGAACTCAACTTTAATCTTTCATAATATTATACAATAGAATAATTGAATATTTATTTTTATTTTTCTTAATTGCAACAGACTTTGTAATTACCTTAATATTTTAACTTAATAAATTTCATTGACACACATTTCACTTTTGCCGTTTTATATTTTATTTATATTTTGCAAATACTTTTTAGTAGTGATATATAAACTTTGTCACGATGTTTATAACATATTAAACAATACATTAAATATGGAGAACCCGTAAAATAGAAATGGAAATGAAATGAAGCATGTCGTAAAAAATGGTGTGGTCTTTTTCTCTGTTTTTGAGCTAGAGAACTAAAATTTTGGCACAATGATTTCTTATGTATTACTGATATAATAATAATGGGTCATTTGGAGTTTTCTGAAATACAAAAAAAAGTAGAAACCAAGAAGTGTATAGAAGAAGTGTATCCCAAACAAATTTTATTTCTCCTCGGTTATGGGGTTAAATTAGAGATGGAATTTTTCCAGAGAGACATACAAATAATATATCAAAAAATTGATCTGAAAATAGTTAGAGAATAATTATATTTTGTATGGTTGCCATAAAATAATCTTGTAAGAACAAAGTTTATTTTATTTTCCCAACAAAAGTGTATAAAAGGTATATAAGCTTCGATGGAACTGAAGTCTTAATTTTAGATTTTTAATTCTAACTTTAAAGATTAAAATAAAAATCCAATACAAGTTTTTCCAGTTCCAATTGTATTGCAACAAAAAAAAAAAAAAAACAACATAATCATTTATTTTAGCCATTTTTATTAACTAATTTTTTCATATAATCTCTTCTTATTCAATTCAGATGAATCATTTCATCATTTGGATGATGATAAATGCAACAAGTTCATGGTCAAAGTCCTGAAATGATAATTTTTCATTTACTTTGTATTAATCACATAATACAAAACAAAAACAGTCCTCTTTACTAATGGACACGTGTCATAACATGGAATTAGTGATAGAATATTATTTTGTGGTTTACTTAATTTTGTAAATAGTGCAACAATTCCTTTGCATTTTATAATCCTTTCAAATGAATTAAAATCACGTTTTAGTAGATATCTAAAAACAATACAAAATATAAAGGATTTTTTATGTATCAATATAATCTGCGGATTAGGAAAAGGAATATTAATTTGGGATTTTGTATTGGGTTGGTGGAAAAGTAACTTCCGAAAATTTGAATTGCTATATTTAAAAAGCGACATCTCTGTAAGTATTAATCTAATCTGGGAATGGTATACAACAATGAAAAGGTGGAAACCTTGGTAAAACCATGGTGCTAAAACGATGAACAAGTGATTATTAAATCTGCTGTTTTTGCGTAAAGGAAATGCCGAAACAGAGAAAATTCGATACAATATATTGTACTTCTATGAAAAGGGTTATTCCGCAGCAAAAGCTCATTAGAAAATTTGAGCACATCATGAAGAAGGTACTTTATCAGAACAATCAGTTCGAAAATGGTTGCGCGATTTCGTTCGGGAAATTTCGATGTGAAAGACGCGCCTCGGTCTGGTCGGCCTTGCACCGAAAAAGTTGACCAAATTATTGAAAAGGTGTGGAATGACCGGCACATAAGTATGCGTGACATCACTAAGGATCTTGGTAACCACCATGCGACAGTTTTAGACCATTTAAAAAAGGCGGGCTATGTAAAACAGCTGGATGTTTGGGTACCACAGAATTTGACACAAAAAATCTTATTGATCGCATTTCAATTTGCGAAATATTACTGAAACGGAATGATTTGCAACCTTTTCTATCCAAATTGATAACTTGCGATGTAAAATGGGTAGCATACGACAATAATGTGAGAAAAAGGTCATGGTCTAAACAAGGTGAGCCCGCCCAAACCATTGCAAAGCCAGCGCTAACTACGAGGAAGTTGTTGCTGTGCATTTGGTGGAATTGCAAAGGTCCTGTGCATTATGAGTTGCTCCCATCTAGGCAAATAATAAATTCGGAACTCTATTGTCAACAAGTAACAAGACAAACAGCGTTGAAGGAAAAACGGCCACAATTGGGAAACAGAAAAGGCATAGTCTTCCACCACGACAACACTAAGCCACACACATCTTTGATGACTCAGCAAAAATTGAGGGAACTCGGCTGGGAAGTGTTAGTTAATGCACCCACCATATAGTCCGGACCTAGCACCATCTGATTACCATTTATTTCGCTCCATGCAGAATTATCATGATGGCGTCACGGTAGTGCTCCAGTTTTTTTTTATCAGAAATCCCAGAATTTCTACAAAGACGGGGTTATGGCTTTACCCGAAAGATGACAAAAGGTTATCAATAACTATGGAAAATATTTGATGAAATAAAGTTGCTTTGTTATATGAAAAAAATTGTTGAAATCTAATTCTCATTTTCGGAAGTTACTTTTCCACCAACCCAATATAATTATTGTATTTACCCACGTTTATCAATAATAAATAAATCCTCAAAGTTCAATAGTTTACTTCAACAATGAGGACCTTCAAAAATAATATTTGTATAAAATTGTAATGATGGAAATTTATTGTTATGTTTGCATTAGACTAAAGTAAGATACTCGTATTGAAGAGTCTCTTATGTAAATTTTGAGAATTCTTGTTATTATTGTTTATTTGTACAATATTTTTCAATGTCGATATGGCAATATTAAATAACTTTGAAAAAAAAAAAAAATGCTACCGATTTTGGTCCTCTGCAATTTATATGGGCTAGTTTCTGAATATGAGTACAACATCAATTATGTAGCCGCCTTTATTGGCCAAAGTAAAATGGGCCCTTTTTGTTGCGTTTTCAATTACCTTTTCGAACATCTCGATGGGTATAGTGATGATTTCGACACAAATGTTTTTCGTTGAGCTTGTCAATGGTCTGAGGCTTGCTGGCGTACACTTTGCTTTTCAAATAACCCCACAAAAAGGAGTCCGGAAGGTTCAAATCTGGAGATCTTGGTGGCCAGTCACTATCGCCTCTTTTTGTCAGCAGACGACCACGGAATTTTCGAATAGTTTGATTTGCAGTGTGCCACACTGGCGCACCGTCTTATTAAAATCAGTAATCAAGACAATCGGTTGACAAATTTCAAAATTATTCAATGTTTACCTAGTTAACATAGAGGTTTCAGTAGGAGTTCTCTTATTTTATTATTAGCTCTGGAAAATATATGTTTGCATCAATAATTTTCGATCCTGACACAAAGACGGAGCCTCTTATAAAACATCCAATTGATATAGTATTAAGTATTTACAGCTTGCATTTACGCTCTTCGTAAAAACACACATCAGTAAAGCATTTTTTATCTCTCTCTTACTCATGCATAAACATTCATTCTCTACGTTGCATTATCTCCCCACTATGTCTCTAAAGCATCATCACATTTTGATTTCCGTCACATTTCGGTTTCATAGATAATAGACACTACTTTTCATGCAAATTTGTCCTTGTTGAACAATAGGTGACCAACGAATGACCAACGGAAATAAAATGTGAATCTCTTCAGCTAGCGATTCCATACTTCACGAATACATTATTTGTTAAGATAAATCGGACAACTATGTACTAAAACCCAAAACAGATCTATCTTCTTTGTATGAAAACCCTTTTCTTTTTCGTTTTTGTTTTATATTTGGTTTATTAGATTTCATGGAACTAAAGTTAATGTTCAAAGTCCAACAAAAAAATGTTTACCAATCAAAAAATGTAGGTAGTCATTTTCTGCTTTTATTCAAAATTTCTTATTCCTTGAAACCACTTAAAAAAAAAAGAAATGAAAAGTAACAACAAAGGATAATTTTTTTTTTGTTTTGTGTTTCGATCCTTCACTCAAAAACTAATGATCAACTAAATTTACCAAACAAAAGAATAAAAACAAATTTAACCATCACAACATAACCCAAAATATTCACATAAATTTGAAGGACAAGCTTTATAAATAAACTTAGTTCATACAGATATATTTCGTTACCATATACTCACTCATGTATCTCAATGGAGAAGAAATCTATTGTGTTTTTTAACTTAATATACTTATATTGTTCTTTTTCTTTTTATACAATAGATTTATGTATTTCTATATTCATCCACTGACATATAAAATTTATTTTAAAGTCTGTTTTGTGTGTGCTAATGGCATTTGCCCTATATATGATTCCAAGTATTCGCTTAAGATACACACACATGTGACCCTATATAGTATAGTGTATGTATGTATGCATGTATATATTAAGAAAATTGTGTCCGTGATATTAGGTAACTAACTACTCACTGCAGACTGATTTTGAGTCTTTTTTTTTCTGAAGTCTGTAAATAATATCAGCATGAGCCCATTTTGTTTTCTGTACCCCTGCAATTTGATTGCTTCCAACTGAGAGACACATTCCACATTTATATATGTTGTAGTAAAGACATACATAAATACTTGTGTATAAAGCTTCAATATGTTCCAGACGTTTGCATAATATGCAGTTGAAGTTAATTAGGTTACAAGCGCAGTAGGTTAAACAGGGTAACTTATTTTGTATTGTATGTCCTTACCATAATCGTAAGAGATATTTGTAAGTAAGAAAAGTAAGTCTGTATAAAATGATAAACTCTTAAATATTTTACAATATGTAGATAAATGTGTTAAAGAATTAAAGGAGATTTACCTTGTCTGCACAAACACAAGCGATATTTATACTGAATTATGATCTAAACCTAAGAGTGATAAGGTGCTAAGAAAAATTGGAGATTAACATTGAAGCAATTGCAATAAAAACGAAAATGAAAAGTGCCCTTACTTACAGTCATCACAATGGGCGTGAGGCTACTGGGGGAACTGATCCACAATGACGAGTGCCCTGCATACCTTATTCTAACCTAGTTATTAAAAAAAAAAAAATATTGTTCTATGATCGAAAAGTTTATGTTAAAAACCTTATATAATGTGTAGTATTAATACCATTCTTCAGTCAATCTGTTCCTATTCAGTGGATCTTCTATTGTGCTGTTGTTTCACGTATGTAAATCGTGACTATGCGTCAACATTCTGCGAGCCCCTGCCCAGCAAATGATCAGCTTGTGTCCGTTCAGCTGCTGAGGGTACTCATTATTACGGCTGTGACAGTTCCACAATTTTCTTATGCTTCTCACAACGTTTTCTAATGTGAGTGGTTCAGCAGTCCGTTATATGTGTTCTTTCGTCGCTAAATCGGGTCTTATTAAGGGGGTATTCTGGTCTAGAGCCCTACTTTTTGGGTATTTTTCAAACTAGGATAAAAAAAAAATTAAAAACATTTTTGCCATCCATTTTTTTATATAATATTTATTGATTTTTAAAGTATATAAAAAAAATTTAAAAAAAAAAAAAAAAAAAATTCATTCAATTACAGGTCGGTGAAGTGGGGGTTGCTAGGAGTCGGTGCTCCCTGGTTGACATGATTCCAACCCTTGTAGTGATCTAAATCAAACAAATATAATAAATGTCGCTACCTCTTGGACCTCGTCCAAAAAAAAAAAAAAAATTCAAAAAATGGCGTCCACTTGAAAAAAAAAATTTTTTTTTTACCATTGTTTTTCGGCCTTTACGAATTTTTTAAAAATACTTAGAATTAAAATTTTTCAAAATCCAAGGTCCAGGTGATAAAAAGATGTATAAAGAAGATTCTCACAAAATTTCAAAGGAATCGGTCAGATAGAACTTGAGATATCGTGTCAACCACCTCAACAAAAGGAGTTTTGAGAAAAACGCGTTTGAAGTTTGAGAAAGATTTCCAATAGAATAACTCTGATAACAATATTTAATACTCACTTTGGATTAATCGGCGATTTCTTCTTTGCACGTATATATACACACATAAAGAGCTCGAGTCGGATATTAGAGAACTTCTGGAAAGAATGAATACTCAAGTCACCCGGTAACATCTGCCGTTCTTGGTGTGATCACTCCGCTCGGCCGGCTTGATGCCACGTCACAAATCCGCTGTAATTCGAATCTTGAAAAATCCTTTTAAGAGCATATTTTTGAAAATCTAAGCTTTGAAAATATGCAAAAAAAAAAAAAACGATTTTTTTAATTTTCTAGACCAGAATACCCCCTTAATTGCTACAATCCAATACAATTGAGAACCATAAAGTATCTATTCCTGATTGCTAAATGACATCATTTATGATTACACCAAGGGCGTTATCTCATTGAGTTCATGCCACTAACTTTCGTTTTTTAATTAATAAAAACATTTTTTTAGCTTCTATTAATCTTAAAATAATGCAATGTTTTCACCACATCATCTATAGTAAAAACTGCTTTTGCTAATCATGACCTTTTAATATTTGTAAAAACCAATGCAAGTATTAGTCGTTTATAAGGACTCTTCTAATTTGTTCGAAGAGAATTTCATAATTAAAAAACATGATATTCTTTCAATATATGTAAGTATGTACTAAAAAACACTCCCTTGCATTTTAAGTTTATACTTTTTTGTTATACATACTATACAAACATGTATTTTATTCAAGATCAAGGTCAAATTGTATATATTGTATTTACTACTTAAAAGTAAATAAAAGAATAATAATAAAAACAAAAAAAAATATAAACGAAAACAAAAGAATGGCTGGCACATGTGTGCAACACTTAAAAATAAAATTACGAAAACAATAAACAAAGCAAAATGTTTCTTATAAACATTAAAAACTCAACTCTTGACAAACCAAAAAGTCTTCTTCTCCTTCTCATCAGCAGTCTCACATCCATATTACTACTATATACTCAATATTGCAATAAACCTATCTACAGCAGGGCATGTCCATAAAAAAAATATTCTTCAGTCAAAAAGTTCTACTACTTATATATATAGATACGAGTACAAAAAGCAACCCCAGGCAGAACCTTTAAATCTGTCTTTCACCCTGCTGCACTACCATGAAGGTAGTAGACTAGAGACAAATTCAATCAAGTAACGTATTTGACACAGAAATACTTTAATGTGGACACAATAAAGAGGTACAGTGTCGCAAAGGGGTTAAGAGTTGGTCACGGCGACAATAAGACGACAAAGCTTTCAATATACTCATATGTACATGTTCTTGTATATGAATGAGTATATAAGTGGATGAGAAATATTCAAAGGTTTTGGTTTCCTTTTATCCTCTCATTTATGGACAAGTGTATCTGCAGTCCCCAGCAATAAGCAGCTGCCGACGTCGTCAATATCTTCTTTTTTTTTTTTTCGTTCTTTTGTTTGTCTGGTTTTTACTAAGAGACCTTGGATAAATCATGAGAGACAGAGAGAGAGAGAGAGAAAGAGAGAGCTTTACTGAAAAGTAAAATACATATGTTCTAAGGCAGAACACAAAAATCAGGAAATGCAAGCACAGCAGTAAGAAACCAGTTTTCAAATGTTCAAAGTACTAGACTGTGGAACCAACAACTTTAGACCACATAGCAAATTTTTTTTTTTTTCCTTAACTTTTTTAATCCTTTTTCATTTTTTTAAGTCGACGGTTATCATGTTTCAAGCGCATGTTGCGATCATTACCAAATCGAGGTGGGTTCCTTTTTTTTCTTTTTTGGGAACCTTGAAATTTTTTTTTTTTACCAAACTTTTTTTCTATTGTACATTAATTTTTTTTTGGTTTGGTTATATGCGTGTTTTACCCTGATTATTTTCGGGTTTTTCGTAGACTTTGAAAAAAAAAAAATCAATCCAACAACGTTCTTCTTTCTTTCTTCTCTGTCTTCTATCTAGACAACCACGCCTAATTGTATAGTTGTACATTGGCAAATACTTCCATCGTCCTACTCCTAACCAAATGCATTCTCTTCTCTCTATCAGCATCTACATATAAACTTCTTGCACAGGGCGCTAGCCATTGTTCTTCTGTCGAATTCGTTCGTTTTTATTATGGATCTAACGACCAAGGTTTCTTTAGAACTTGCTGCAGGGCTAAATATGCTTCGTTTGCCAATATTCATCGAACGAATGATTTTACTTTATCATTAAGTGATTTTTTTTTTTTTTTTTTTTGTTGGAATCTCTATCATCTTTAACATTTTTCATTATTTATGCTAATTTGAACCTTTGGTAAATTTTGTTGTCTACACTAAAACTTACTTCATTTGAAATTTGAGGCTTTTTTATTAACAGTTACGGAGGCAGGCAGGCACAGATTTTTTCAAGGTCTGCAGATAAGTGGTAAATTATGTTAACTTATTAGTTGTTACTATATGTGAGGGTTTGTTTTTTTTTTTTTTTTTAATCATTTATGTATGTAAAATTTGTCTTACCACCAACAGTTTAAAAATCTAGAAATTGCAAAAGAAAGATGCCGGATGATGTTTGTTGTTTGCTTACCTGAAAAGAAGAAAATTTTTATATTAAAATGAGAATTTTAATATTATGTATTCAAATAATTTCATATAATTTCTAGAAATAGTCTTAAGGGTTCCGGACCCAAAGTATACCAAATGGAACCATATTATATTACTAAGGCTACGCTGTCCGTAGGTTCGTCCGTCCTTGGGATCGTAGTAGGTTGAAATTTTCACAGAATGTGTAGTTCTATCGGAGCTACAGTAACAAATACTAAAACTAAATTATACAATAATTTGAAATTTAAAAGGAAGCTATATGATTCAGTAACCCTAGGGTGTTGAACTTTACATGGTGTGTAGAAATCAATTAGGGGCCTATAGTGTCCAAATTTGATTTGATTTGATCGGACTAGTGTGAGCTGTACCTCCTATAAAAATCACCCATTAAAATTCAGGTTCCTTTTAGGATTCCGGACCCAAAGGATACGAAAGGGAACCCTATTGCAGAGGCTTCGTTGTCCGTTGGTTTGTATGGCAGCTATACGATCCAGTAATCCCACGATTTTGTAATTTTGGTGGTTGATGGCTATATGTACATCAGAAACTTATATTGTCCAAATTTCAGTCTGTTTGGACCACTAGGTAGGGTACCTGCCATACAAACCCACCATTAAAATTCAGGTTTTTATTCGAAAAACTTTTTTGTTTCTTGGACTATTGAACTGAAATTTAGACACTATAAGTTTCCAAACTAGGTGCTATACATTTGTTGGAATCAGCTAAATAAGATCATTAGGGGGGTTACCTTCCATATAAATCATATATTTGATGAAATTACTTATGTATCTTAAGAAATAGCTCTTAACTCGAGATTGACCTCTTGCAGTTGGCAAGAACTTTTAATTTAGATATATATTTTAAACCTTGGGATCTCTGCACCAGGAAAAAAGTCTAAGTGGCACGTAACTTTTGTAGGCTTCTTCCAATTATTTTTTAAAAATTTTAATAATCACTGACTTAGGTAATATTTACTTTATAACCAGAAACAAAAGATCTTACACGTGGAATTATTAATACCCAATTATCTATAACTTTTTTTATACACAATTCCTCCTTTTTAACTTAACATTTTGTTGCATTATGCAACAGCCTGCTATGACTATAGAATCATATTAAAATAGGAATCAACTTTACACCATTAAAGAAATTACAAATATTGACCAAAAATAAATGTGACTTTAAAATTGATACCTAAGGATATAATTCCAAAGGAGAGGTCAACAATCTTGTGCTTGGCACCTTGAGATGAATTCTTTGTGGAAGGCTTTCTACTACACTTTAAATATGAAAATTAATAAATGATTAGAATTTTATGTTCCATTATGCCTTGGACCCCTCAAAATGATTAAAGTAAATGTATCAAATTTGAAGTCTTGTAAAATAAACTTCTATTCTAGTCATGCCATGGGCAACAATCATCTTTTTAAATAAAATATAAAAAAAAAATGATATAAATCATTTAAATCCACAAGTCAATTCGTAACATTTCATGTAATTTTTGTAAACTTCCAAATACCCCAAATATTTCTATGTACCTTTGTTATTTATTTGCCTATTTATTATTTTTCTAAATTACCCAAAAAGTTTTAAGGGAATTTTATAAATTACTAAAATGAGAAACAATTAAAAAATCATATTGATTAAATTGTTAATTTCATAAAATACTATACCGATTAATCAATTAAATCACAAATGAAAAACAAAATATATATATGTAAATTCCAAATGTCAAATTAAGTGAAAACAAAGGAGATTAAAAACACAATAATAAGAATAGTTCAATAATAAAAAGGATAATATGTACCTACAAATACTCGTCGTGTATGTTAAATTCTTAAATCTATCTAAATGAAATCATTCTGTTTTATTTCATTCCACAATTGTCTGTTTCCATCAACATTACGCATACGCCTGTATGCGCAGACAAAAGGCAACGAAGCGAAAGGGCAATCATTATATAGGGTACTAACTACAAAGAGGAGTCTAGCAAAGCAGACAGACAGACAGTCAGACAAGGACCATAAAATGTGGCGACAAACAGACTAAAACGCAATTGGCACTAAAACATGGAAAATATCCAATAAGAAAGAAAGAAAGAAAGAAAAACAAAAATACTAAAAGAAGTTTGTAGTACAACACCCAAGGGGAAATTTAAGGCTCACAAACAAGTGTCAAACAGACAGACTTACAGGTAGACAGACACACATTTTGGGAGAGCAAGTCAGAGAGCTGCATGAAATTCTGCGTCAACAACCAGAGACACGTATGGTACACACAATTCGCCTACATTAAGAGCAACCTTCCGTTATCCTCCAGTCTCCATTTTCTTTACTTACTATTTCATATAATATATTTTATTTCGTCGTCTTTTTTGGGTCGTCGTAGTCTTCGTCTTCGTCGTCGTCGTCGTCGTTGTTGTTTTGTGGCACATTTTTTGGGTTTTTGTGTTTTATTTTTCCTTGCGTCCTTTTTATGGTTTCATCCTGGCCGCACTTCGTCGCCAGACACTTTCATCAACTTAAAACGGTAATTCGGCATGTAGAGCAATCAATGATGATGGTTATGCGTGTGGCTGTGGATTTTACCACGAACCCCGCCTCCAGTGTAGTGTCCCCCTCCCCCAAGATTTACGCATGCACGTGCGTGCGTTCGTTTGTGCGTCGTGCCACACCCAAATTGAAATTTTTTCATTATCATGGCCATGTCTTGCCATTGTCTTGTTCTACATATAAAATGGGAAACTGTGGGCGTCGTGATGGGTACTTGGCTTTATGCCTATGGTAGAACACTCGCGCCAGACACCAGACTTTTTAGACGTCAATAGCCTCTTTTGATTAAACTTTTCGTTCGTTTTCCTTTTTTTTTTCTATTTTTTTTTTTTTTTTTGTGTGTTTGTTTTCATTATTATTTTTGGTATTGAATTTTGTTGGGCTGGGTCGTGGTCTATTTAGTGATTGTTGTGGTCGTTGTCATTCTTTATTTATTTTATTATTGTTTTGTGTAGCAGGTTTTTGCACCTAAAAGTTTATTGGTCTTTAGTATCATCGCGTCACCATGAGAAGGCAATCAGCAAAGCCGATGAAATTTTATTAACTGACTAACTGAGGATGGTTTTAAGTTATTTATATATATAAAATACCAACACCCAACACCCAACACCAAATCAACCAAATCGTTGAGCCCAGACCAACCCAGCCCAGTCACCCAAATCGAAAACGTCTGGTGACCTTCAACTTTCAACTTTATTGCGTTGTTTGAAACTCTGGGAAAAAGCATTACTGTAATAAAATTCATTTGTTTTACTTCTTCTACTTTGGTTTCTTTTCTTTAGGTTACAACTCGCGGTAGAGGAGTAGTAATAGGAATAGACTCATTTTGTTTTTCTCTTTATGTTTGAGGTTGTTGTCTCGGCAATTGTGGCCTTGACTTCTTTCTTTGCCATTTTTATTAAAAGTATTTCATCTTGAAAGGTGAAAGAAAGTACCAATGAATGTTTGTTTTTCTGCCTTTTTTTTTTTTATTAATCATTTATTGAAAATAAAGATTTATCTGGATTTTTAAATAGTTAAAAATTTATTCTTTATAATTTGTTATAGAATTATATGATTAAAAACAAAGAAAGAAATATGAGGATATGAGGAATTTCATCTTTGCTAACAACAAAAAGAAATAAAGACTAAAATAACGGATACATAATTGTATAAAACGCGATAAAAAATAACTGTTAAAAATGTATATACATTAAAAAAAAAAACAAAATGCAATTGCAGTTCTGCGTACGGGACTCCCCGACGGGGAATTGAACCCCGGTCTCCCGCGTGACAGGCGGGGATACTAACCACTATACTATCGAGGACTGGTGACAAACGTTGCCAAAATGTTGTTTAAGAGTTTATTTAAGCTTTTATATTTAAAAGCTCTATTTTCGTTTGTAGCGCCATCTGCTATATAAATTAAGAAAACAGAATTGTTCCTAAAATACAACAGATGTCGCCGCTTTACATTTGTCTACTGAGAGAAGTTATTCATTCAATGCTTTTATGTTTACAACTTTGGCAACTAACCCAACGAGGGGGATATAGCTCAGTGGTAGAGCATTCGACTGCAGATCGAGAGGTCCCCGGTTCAAACCCGGGTGTCCCCTAAATTTTTTTTTTTTTTAATTTTTGTTTATTTTCTAAACTAATTTTATACTTTTATTTATTGTATTGATATGTACTTATTTTTGCATATTACCTGTTTTTCCGTTTGGACTATAAGGGTCATAACTGCCGGCTGACATTGGCGATGCATAACCATTTGACATATTTGCACTATAACTGAGATTCTGCGATCCAGGTGATGGACTCAATGGTGGCGCTGAACTCGGCACACTGCCCGGACTAGACGTAGACATCCAATCTTCAGGTCTACACAAAAAAAAAAATAAAAAAAAAAGAAAACAAATTAATAATTTTATCTGCACAAAATACAGTAGTAGTACGAAACTGCAACTTACGCATCCAAACGCGCACGCTTTATGGGTACAAAGACTAAATGACCATTGGCAGCGGCAGCGGCGGCGGCGGCGGTTGCTACAGCACTTGTATTGGAACTTGAAGGCCCCGTAGCTATTGCTGCCGCTGTGGATGTGGAACTAGAACCAGCAATAACAGTAGGATTCGATGAATTCACAAGGGTGGAAGAAACAGCAGTTGAACCAGAAGTGGAAGTGCCAGCGCCGCCACCACTAATAACAAGATTTATTGTTGTGGTTGCTGCTGCTGCTGCCGTGGAGGCAGCACCAACGACATTCGTTGTCGTCAATTTGGAAAAGTTTGGATTACCACTTGAAATATTAATGGGTGCGGAAACTAGGATACTATTATTACTATTACTGTTGTTACTGTTGCTATTACTGTTGACTATGTTGAAATTATTAGTGGTGTTGCCGCCACCAATGCTTGGCGGTGTCAATGCAATGAATTCTTGAAAAGGTTCTTCTTTAATATTGGCAGTTGTAAGTAGTTTTAATTTGTTGTTGTCATCATTACCACTACTACCATTTGTATTGAGAATATGTAGAGCAAGCGGAGCGGTAATAGTAGAAGAAGTACCAGAACTTTTAGTGGTGCCAGCACCACCAACACCAACACCACTACTAGTGGAAGATGATGATGCTGTTGTAGCAGCAGCTGCAGCGGCAGCAGCAGCCAATTGTTGTTGCAAGAGTATATGACTTGGTATCACTTGTTGTTGCTGCTGCTGCTGCTGCTGCTGCTGTTCTTGATTTGTTGACTGTTGTTGTTGTTGCTGCTGCTGTTGTTGTTGGTCACTTTGTTGCTGTTGTCCTGGTTGTTGTTGATTCTGTTGCACATTCAGTCGATACATCATGGAAGAGAGATTCATTACAGCAAATATTGCTTACTATTTATATAATCAAACAATTGTTGCAGATTTTGATGCTGCTGCTGCTGCTGTTTGCTTTGAACTTTTGTTGTTAATAACATTGATGTTTGTTGCTTGTTGATGTGGCAGCAACATGATGGCAACAACATTTCTAATAACTTTCACTTTCTAATTTCCATCTATGTAGTACAATACTTTTCATTAGTTTTTCCCCATTTTTATTTTCTATTATTTTTAGAAGAAGACTTTAATTTTAGTTTTTGTTCTTCGTTAATGGTTTCTGGTTGCTTTTGATATAAATGAAATTTCCACAATCCTTGTTATATAGTCAACTGCAAATAGAAAAAAAAAGAGGTGTAAAAAAAATGAGAAACATTTCAATAAAAATATATAACAAGAAGTAGGTCATTCAGTCAAATGCATTTTCTCATTTATTGACAGACTGAGAGGAAAAATGATATAATGTGATTGTGTCAGTCAGTCAGTCAATCAATCAATCAGGCAGTCAATCAATCAGAATGCCATTCATTGGCTTATATAACTCATACATTGAGTAACGTACAATCTAGTTTTTTGTACATGACTTAACATTATAGAAATTACACTGCAAACAAATTTAAGGTATAAATTGTTTGAAAGGAAAATACATAAACAGATTTACAATTTCATTTCAATTAGTTCGAATCGAGGAAATAGTATATAGTATAGACATCATTATACTATATATGTATATTCTTTCCATACCATGCACCCTATCCCCAACTTCTTCCATGTTTAGGCTAAAGGTCTTTTCCAGATTACGAAATGCATCGCATTGATGAAGACTCACAATGACACGAAATGTAACAACTCTACAATCCCAGAGAAAAACTGTACCAATTTGCAAGGAACTTTGCTACGGTGTAGGTAAGTAATTTGACAAAGAAAAATAATTTCTTCTTCGATACTGTTTCGTAGATTTCGAAATGTTTAAGAATAGATCAAATCAATAAATGTCATAGGCCTGTCCTATCAGCAATATAAAATGAAATTAAAATATTTGTATTGGGTTAATACAAAGGTCTCCCTCCCTGGATTGCCGCCTTGTCATGGCAAGGAAAGTCAATAAATACAAGGGGACGCATAGTGTGATGACACTAGTAGACTAGGGTCTTCCATGATGGAAACTAACAGCAGTTCAAACCAAAAGCAAAATTCGTCCATGTGACGAGTAGCCTTTCTATTGAATCCTATTCTATCTAGAGATAACCTGATCACTTCGTTTACCATATGTAAATGTAAGAATATGAAACTATATTGCTAGAACACAAAATTTAGTTTAACAACATCTATTTAAATTACAATATAATAAGTACATATAAGAATTAAAATTTTAAAGAATATATAGACGAAAAGTATCTTGTGTATGTAATAATTTTATGCACATTTTAACTTAAAAAATAAAATAAAAAACAAGTTTAAGAAAGACTGACTACCATATGACTATGACAAGATGAAGACCCGCAAATGTCAATAGATACAAAAAAACAATAGAATTTTTCTTGTTTTCATGTTTTGTCAAGAATGGAGAATGGGGGCATTGCACCCAACTGATTATCATCATTGTCATCATCATTAACGTTGGGTGATGGAAGGGAACGGAAGGGACTAAACATGTATGTACGAGCTCCTATCTAACAACGAATAAATGAAAGTGAGATGATGATGACAATATGAAGAACAAGCAGAAAAGATACAGATACCAATACTCATTTCAATATATATGTATGTAGTATGTATGTATGTATATATACAACCGTATGTGTGTGTGTGTGTATATATTATATATTAAATACATACTACTACGTAGTACATTAAACTACTGCATTGACCTAGTTTCCATTGAGAGGTTTTGTGGCGTCGTTGTTATTTATTTTGTTTTGTTTTTCTTTATTTTATTTTGCATTTATTTTGTATTTTTTGAATTTTTGTTTTCAAGGCATAGACATAGATGCATTTTATTTGCAAGCATATTAGTTCTGAGAATAGAATTAACCTTTCTTTGATTTTTAGAAAAGTTCATCAATTTTCCAATTTGTGAAATTCTTTGTCTCATAAACAAAACGTTTTCAAGTTCAAGGACAAAGAAATGCCTCCGTGGCGCAATCGGTTAGCGCGTTCGGCTGTTAACCGAAAGGTTGGTGGTTCGAGTCCACCCGGGGGCGAGTTATTTTTTTTTTTTTAATTTGAATTTTTTCCTATTGTATAATAAAACTGATGGCTACATGAATAATAATTTAATAGTCTGATTTACACTGAGTTCTTTCCTTCCTTGAGAAACTGTAAATATAAGTACCGTGAAAATCGGATTTTAAATTAAGAAAGACAATTTTAATAAAATTTAAATTTAAAAAAAAATTTAAACCGATCCTGCCAGGAGTCGAACCTGGAATCTTCTGATCCGTAGTCAGACGCGTTATCCATTGCGCCACAGGACCTATACGGAGGGGGCTCTATTCTATTAGTTTTATTTATTGATTGTAATTTTTATTTAATAGAATACACCCCAAATAAAAAAAAAAAACAAAACAAAAAACAATTATCAATTTGTGATCAATATTGATTTACTATGATATCATAATTTACCTATGATTCTTCCAACAATCCTCGATAGTATAGTGGTTAGTATCCCCGCCTGTCACGCGGGAGACCGGGGTTCAATTCCCCGTCGGGGAGATTAGTGTTTTTTTTAAATAGACATTTTAATTTTTATGGATCGGATTCCCAGTTTTCTTCAATTTAAGGACAAAAAGTTACTATTCAGGTAACGAAGGAAAAATTTCAATTGAATCTAATTACTTTTATAATCAAGAGAACATAAAAAAAGAAACCCAGCTGACAGCGGTGGGATTCGAACCCACGCCCTTTCGGACTGGTGCCTAAAACCAGCGCCTTAGACCGCTCGGCCACGCTGCCTATACTAACAGTCTAACGGATTTTTAGAATTTCATAGGTAAGTTAAATAGAATTTAGAATCTTTAAAAAAAGATAATAATACTACAGTGAACCCAAGTATTATATACTTCAAGTAATAAATTTGAAATCTTTAAACCATTTGACAGTATCATTCCTGTTGAGAAGGTTAATTTTCATGGCTAAGATTTCTTTCCAGCATAGTTCCTTATCATCATGATTTTTTATATTTTCCAAACTCTTTAGAAGCGACCGCATCACATACATATGTATTTAAATAGCGTTATGAGTGATCACGCATTATTCAAACTAAGGGATGAAATGTTTAGGGAAGTATGTTTTTTTTTTTTTTTTGTGTTAATGCGTTACGAAATACTTGTTCAAGTGAAAAGACGCTGGACCTTTTTCTATTTGGGTAATTATTATAAAAGTACTGCCTGCCTAATGCTTTAATACGATACATACTTCATAAACAAAACCAAACCAAATAAATCTGAGTACGAAGTCATGTGGATAAAATAAGAAGAATTAAAAATAAAATCTCAATAAAAATAATATAATTTTAAAATTAAAGAAAAAAAAAAAAAAAAACTTTTTGACAGCGGTGGGATTCGAACCCACGCCCTTTCGGACTGGTGCCTAAAACCAGCGCCTTAGACCGCTCGGCCACGCTGCCGTCTGCCGACAAGTGGCCCAATGTTTTATACAAGTTTTATGTATTACACACAACATTCATCAGAATAGAACGAAATCTAATTTCATGTTTTATTTTGCTATTCTCAATTATAACTTTTGATTTTTCCATATTCAAGAAACCATTTACCCCATTCAATTGTAACAATAAAGGTAATATAGAATAAAATTCAAAAAAATTTGTAACACAAAAAAAAAAATTTTAGGCAGGTGAAAAAAAGTAAACACGCCCCCGGGTGGACTCGAACCACCAACCTTTCGGTTAACAGCCGAACGCGCTAACCGATTGCGCCACGGAGGCACTTGAAACTTGGTAGCTTTAGAAGAAGTTTTGTGGATTATTTTAGTTTAAGAACTTTTTTAGCTTTCTACTAGAACGCGAAGAAAATGAGAGATTGAGAGAATGAGTATATTTGGATTAGCAGAATTTAAGAAAGATCAAGAGCTGGAGGCATTATGTTTTTTTGAGCAAAATTAGAATCCACCTGTGGCATATCGCCTCCGTGGCGCAATCGGTTAGCGCGTTCGGCTGTTAACCGAAAGGTTGGTGGTTCGAGTCCACCCGGGGGCGCATAATTTTTTATTATTATTTTTTTTTTTATATATGTATATAAATATAGTAAGTAAAGAACTACATTTCAATTTTATTCATTCCTTCTTTCTATTGAACGCATACATCGATTTAAAAAAACCAAAATAATTAGAAAGAAGTAGGTAAAGTTATCATTCTTTATGACAGTTGAACCTGGATTATATGGTCCGGGTACATTTGATTTTATACCTCAGGCTACCATGATTTTAGCTTATAATAAAACTTGTAAATTTGTTAAATCTTTGAATATCGAGACAATTATGTCGACAATCAAGATTACACTGTGACCTTACATGTTTGGATACGTGAATGTTGTGAAGTTAATAATACACCGTTTGCTATTGTATTGTATGTTGTTGTAGGGAGAAAATCATAAGTTAATGTTATTTAAGCACAAAAATATGAACGCAAATGGTGTTCTAAGAAATCAGATGGCGAAAATACGAAAGAAACACACACATTAGCTAAGGCAATGGAAGGGGTAAATAATGTTTTATTATGGTTCTTAGAAACCTTCCAGAAATCTCAGAGCCAGAGAAACGTCTTATAATCGGGAAATTTCGATTTTCTAAACCGAAATTCAACTCGATTTTGTAGTATTAAATAATTTCATAATTTGAATATAAAATTGGGTGCGGAAATCGTGTCTGAACGATGTAACTATTAATAAAAGCTCTAATAGGTGCATTTTCTTTTTTTTTTTCTAAGGCAATAATTCAACGAGAGGGAAAACGTTAAAAGCGGAAATGGGTTAATGTGTGCCAGACACAAACGAACAAGAACAACATCAACAAAAGGAGAAAAATCGAATCGAATGAATGAATAAAAAATGCAGTGAAGCTTCCCATACAAACACATCACACTAAATGTATTTTTTTGTAGTTTTTTGTTAAATTTTTATTTTCAATATTGATGTTTGGCCAAAAAAATTATATTATTACTTATATTATGTAAAAGTCGCGTCCACAATTTTTTTTATCTAACCTGAATAGAATAATATAATATACTATTTAACAATTGAAGAATGGATGGTTTAAAATTTGTGTATAAATTACTTTTATAACCATCTATAAGTTGGATACAATCAATACCTGCAGACCCCAAGAAACATTAAAATGAAATCCCCTAATAGAAAATGCAGCACTTGCATTACTTTCACAGTGTTTAATTTGCTTTTCCACTTCTCACCATTATGGTTAAAATCATTTTTAGGGTGCAAGGTGTTCTAGAATGAACATGAAAAACATATACAAACAAACATGTTTACTACACGGAATTACATATTTTGTAAATCGAAGGAACTATCCATCTTGCCGTCCGAAGAAAGTTCATGAACATGGTGACTCGAAGGATGTTCACGAATGAACATAATTACAACCGGTGACAGACTACTAATATCCATATCTAGGCACTTATGTTAAGATCCAAAGAATCAATATTACTAAGTACATATTAAGATGAATGCAGCTGCATCGTAAAAGACCTGTTTGTTATTAACATGACCAAAGTTGAGTCAGATTAGGAATTAATATACATATGCAGATGGTCCGAAAGCAAGAATAGTTTCAGATAAAACGCAAAGAAACATTTTAATAAAATGAATAGTAAATCGAAATTCAAAGTGTTTACAGAACATTATGTATATTTTATTTACAGTGTATCTATCATCTCATAGTTTAGCTGAAGCGACTATAAAAAACTAACTACACATTGTTTTTAATTTCTTTCATATCTGGACAAAATCAGCTCGTTGATAAATGAATGGGAGATTTCACTGTAAATGAAATATGTATATTCTATTTATTTCACTCATTCATTCTTTCAAACATGCAACAGTCTACTTCTGTTGCCACATCATCATTGTGTCGTGTCGCGTAGTCGTTCATTTCGCATTTGTCACAAATTTTTACTTTCAATACTCTTTATTTTTTTCCCCCCCTGTTCTGCAATGGTTTTGTGTATTTTTTTTTTTTTTTGTTTTGTTGCATTAGTTTAGTTTAAGTTCACATGCAGTTCAGATCTGTTCAGTTCAGTTCAGTTCTGTTCTGTTCTGTTTATGCTTAGAGGAGCCTCACTTCAATTTACCAACAAACAGATGAGTTCTCTGTAAATACAATACTATTTTGTCTGTCTTTCCATTTGTTTGTGAGTCTGTCAAATTTCATATGCACATAAATTGCAACGCCATCTGGCGACATATGACGGTCAAATTTTGCTGCTCTCCTCTCTTCCTTCATCATGTTTTTATGGCTTTTGTTGTTGTTGTTGTTGTTGCTGTTTTTATAATTGGCATTGCAGATGAGTTGAGTTCACTTTAGTTTTGCTGTTTTTCATAGCGGGAAATGCATCGTTGTTGTTGCTGTTGCTGTTGCCCTCATTTGCGGATGCAGTTTTCTGTCTATCTGTCAGTCAGTCAGTCAGTAAGTCAGTTAGTTAGTTATTTTGCCATTTGGGCACGCCTCAGCTGAGATCAGTTTGTCTGTCAAACACAGCAGCAGCCAACATCATGATGATGATGATGATGATGATGATGATGTTGATGATGATGCATTGCAAATCAGACCACTTAAACTTACATAGCATAGAAACTTTGACTATCATAATTCTCCTTTCCTTTGTTACCATCATCATAGTTCTATCAATTTACTTCTTCTCTCCCTTCTGATTCACTATTATGATACATGACAATTTGTAGGTGGCTCATCAGCGCATTTGCACTTGAGAGGCAAATAAACTCTTTCGGTTGATCACATTTTTTCTATAAATTGTTTGGTTTATTTTTGTTACCCGCAAAAAGAAAAAATATATGAAAAAAAAAAAAAAAATAAATAAAAATTTATTTTTTGTTTCCATTTTCTTTTATAGCAAAAATTAAATGCATTTTTCATGTTGATTATTTTTATTTAAACTTCAACGACGACGACGACGACGACTTCGATAATGATGATGATGATGATGATGATGATAATGATGATGATGATGAAGACTCACCACTGTTGGTCTCAGTCTAATTGTGTTCATTTATTTTTAGCACAAGAAACATCAAGAAGTGAATTTAATTTGCTTAGGTTTCTTTTTTTAGATTTTTGTGTACTAGTGATGTTTTTTTCAGTGTAGAAATACTTAAAACCCTACAATTTTTTTATTATTAATAGAGAAAGTCATAAATGCGACGAGAATAGAAGAATCTGGTAATAGGAAAAAAAGAAATTACTACTTTTTATTCTTCTATATAGTTTTTATTCTAGAAAGATTACCTAATTGGTTTATTAAAGACCTTTAAAACAAACAAACAAAAAAACCATTCTTTGATTCTTCCCTAGAAGTTTAAAATGTAGTTTTTCTTCCAAGAGATGGCGCACAGAGCCTATTCATTTTTATGTCAAACCCAAAGTGTTTGTCACCTGAGCCAAAGTGTTTGGCTGAGCAGTTTAATGCCTCTCAGGATGCCGTTATCCACCGCCTGAAATCCATGGGAAAGATATGAAAGGTTGGAAAATAGATTTCACACGATCAGACACATAGAAAACGAAAAACTGTAGGATTTTTGCTTCGAGTTGTGACTAGTGATGAAAAATGAATTTATTTTAAGAACACCAAACGCAAAATATCATGGATAACGCCAGGACAACCATTAATAATCAGTGCAATGCAGGATCACTTTGGGGAAAAGTGAATGCTGTGTGGATCACAAGGGTGTTGTATACTATGAGCTTTTCAAGCCTCAATTTGAACCATGCGTTGTGATCGACAAACGGCTAGAATAGATCAGAAGACACGACAAAGTTATTTTGTAGCATGGCAACGCTCCTGCACATTCGGCCAATCTGTTCAAAGACACCATTTCCATTTCCTTGGCTGTTATCTCTTCGCCACTCGTTGTATTCACCAGACTTGGCTCCTCCAGATTACCCTTTCTTTTCATCACTCTCTGCCCAGCATTGCACAAAAATCGATGAAGTCGAGAAGAATGACTTGTAAAATGGATGCCAAAAAGATGGAACAAATATGTAGAAAGCGAGCGCTGATAATTTTAATAGAAAATCTTTTGTCATTATTCCTAAAGTATTGTGTATTTTTATTATATACACATTACCCATTCTAGTAACAATAACGAGGTTTTTAAGAAACTTCTAAGGTTATGTGTTTTGGTTTTCAGGTATAGCAATATAAAAGATCACACCATGGCACTAGTGATAATCCTTCTTATGAAGATATTGAAGAACCTTACTTTTTATTTTTGCATTCAAGGGTTACAACAACAAATAGTGATTATGGTGACTGACAATAATATTGTATTAAAGACGTTGTAGTTCAAAAATGGTAACTTTTATTTCTACTTTATTGGCTCTTTCCTATTAAGAATTTATGATTAAGGAAAAACTTATTTGAATTGCATGAAATTTGAAAATAAATGAGTAAATTGGAAAGTCGGTTTTATGTGGCAGCTTATATGATAATAATGGGCTGATCAATCATGATAACCACATTGGTTAAATTTTCAGTTTTAAAGTATTTAAACTGAAATACTATGGTGCTCTAACCAATAGCTAAAGGACAGAGATGCAGGGCATAGGTGTACGACTTAATGGGTGGAATTATAAGAAATTGGTTGCAAAATTTAATGTAAAGATATAAAACAAAAGAACAAAAATATGATAAAATACAATATTACTTTTTTTTTTTAATATTCATTTGTTTATTGTATCTTCTTATATTCATTCTTTAATAAGTGTAAAACAAAAGCAATAAATTAATTTGGTATTTGTACCGATATTTATTATAAAGGTTGCAAATCTAAGTGGGACTGAAGCTTGTAAATTATATTGTAATTAGGATTTTTAAGAATATTATACCATTCTATTTTCATAAGTTGGAACACATTTTCCTTGTTAGGAAACATAGACCAGAAGTATTTCAAAGGGATTTTCAATAGAGTTCATTGTCCTTTAGAGAATCTTTAACTAGCATAGATGTAAGTTTTGGGTCGGTTGCTGTCTGCTTGAAATAACCATATTATAATTATGGATCATGCTAGAAAAATCAGTTAACTACGTCTAATGAAGGTGAGAGGACTCAAAAATGGTGTGTTTATTTGGTAGAGTAAAGTTCGTACAAGCGCATTCGCAAAACCTTCCTGCAAGATAGAGAAATGGCTAGTGGCTTTTAAATAAGCAAAAGTGCTGGTCGATCATTCCGAATTAGTCGAGATAAATTTCTTGTACGAACAAGTGGATTAACATGTTGACTTAGTTTATCCATATAGTTATGTTTCCGCTTAGAACACCATTCTTTTACTAGTGGTACTTTCTGGCATTTGTGGATATCTTCATTCCTGGCTCCAAAATTGGGAACCATGTATCCAAATTGATTTAATAAAAAGAGTCAGGTAAGAATTTAAGTTAATTAGCCATTGGAGACTTTCTTGCTTTTAGTTTCATGTACAATTTCGTCCTTTTAGCTTAGCTGGTTGCTTACGCCAGGGGAGACGTTTATCTAGATAAGTTTCCTCCTGAGTTTGAGGAATTGTAGCAACGTTTAAAGTTGATGAAGGCAAAGTCCTCCGATTTAGTGTAATTATAATAAGCTTACATTTCTGTTCATTGATTTTTTTTAACCACTCTTAAATGATTTTAAGATGATTATCTGGGTCCAGCAGAAATGGGCTCGAAAAATTGTTGGTTCACATGTATGGTTAATAAACATGGAGACTTGGCACCAGAACACTGACCACCAGCTTCTATTACAAATTGTTTCGTTATGAAATTATAAAGTCTCGCAACAAACATGCGATTTGAGATATGAGATTGTAGAATTCTGTGTGTTTTGAGTTAGCATAATATTTTGTAAAGCATGGCTTATGTATGTAAATACTTATAAAGAAATAAGTTTGTATTTGTGCGCAACATAAATGTATTAAATTTGTTGATTTACCTGTTTCATTATTTGTGTTGATTCTTAGGGAAATTCATAAATCCATATTCGTTGTACAAATAAAAAGAAAACTGAACTTTACAGAGTTGGTTTTTTTTTAAATTCCTTTTTTTCTTTGATGATCACTCAGAATTATTAATGTTTTATTAATATTTTTGATATTTTTTTTTTTTTTTTTGTATTTTCAGTATTAATTGGTTTATAATTTTTAATAATTTTTTTATAGGCAAAAATACACACATCCAAACACACACAAAATTGTAGCTAAAAAATTTAACTTATTAAAATTTGATTAACGTCATTATTATCGTGTCTCCCTTTTTTTTTTTTTTTTTTTTTGGACTACAAAATAAAAAATTATTTATTTTTTGTGTAAATTTTTGCAATTTCAGCGCAAACAGAATCAACAATTAGAGAGAATGAGAGTATGTGTGTAAATATTTTGAAAGCTTACTAGAGAATGAGAAAACAGCGAATGCACACCGGAATTTACGAGAAACATAAAGAAGAAACTTTAAAAGCAACAAATATGAAAGAAAATTATTTGGGCGTAAGAAGAAACTACTAAAATGAGAGTTTTATTGTATGTTGCAGCAACAAAACTTCACTATTCACTAAACTAACACATACATACACATGCATGCAATGAAAAGAGAATAAGCACACACGCACACATTCATAGTTAAATGTACATACACATGTATGTATCTGCTGCATTCACGTGCACGTGCTGACAAGCGGAACCAAAACATTTATTTATTTTAATGTGTATTTTCTTTTTAAATTTAATTTTAGGGATCTAAATTTATTAAAAAATTATTTTAATTATTTTTTTTTTTAATTTATTTTCTATAAATAAATTTATGTGATTTATTTTGTTTTTGTTTTCTAACCAAAATTTAACAACAACAAAAAAATGCAGCAACACGCACTCACATTACACAAATAAGTTAAAGAAGAAATAAGAGAGAGAGAGAGAGAGAGCGACACAAACCGGTGAGAGCAATTAAGCTCAACAACAAACATGAACAAGACAGAGAGGGAGAGGAAACATTGCCAATTGAAATTAGGGCGCACTCTCATTTTACATCTATGCTTGTATTTTGCTCACTGCCTCTCTCTTGTTGTTTGACTCTTTTCTGATTTGATTTTTGTTTTGTTTTTTTGATTTGGACACTAAAACACAAAACGCTAGCATTTTGTTTTTTTTTTGTTTTGTGTAATATTTTTGTTGCACATTTAGTTTCTCTTTTAACAAATTATTTGCTATTTATTCTTCTTTTTATTAATTGTGAATTACAGTAATTTTTCATTTTTGAGCAGAAAATAAACAATAAATGATTTTGTCATAAGTTTTTTTTTGTTTTGTTTATTTTATTTTTAATATTTAATACAATTTAAAAAAAAAAATCAAATTCAATTGAAATTTTATATTGCTTGATACCAATTTTTATTTTCTAAATTTTTTATACTAATAAAAATGTGTGGTAATCAAATATTTTATTTTATTCACATTTTTAAAATACATAAACCAACTTGAATATATAAAAAGAAAATATAAAAACAAAACCAAAACACATAGTAAAAACATGCCGCCGACTAAACTTATACACACACTCTCTCCCTGTCTCTCTCTCTCTCATTTTAAAATATCATAAGTATTTACTCTGCTCTCTTTGAGTAGTAAATTTGTTTTTGCATCTGATTTTTGCTTTTACTTTTCTTGCTGCTGATGTTTTGACTTTTGCCTACATGTCCCAACAAATTGTTGTTCTTGTTTTTATTGCAGAGGTTTCGTTGTTGTTGTTTTGTTTAGTTTATCTTCTTCTTTCACTACATCTTGTTATGCTGCTGCTGCTGCAACTGCTTCTTCTTATTATTATTATTGTGTATTGCATTCATTGCTACTGCAGCCAAGCAGCAGCATAAAAAACCGACAACAACAAAGCTACCTCATACTACATACTATAGTAGTTGTTTAGTTGTTTGTGGTCTTCGTCGTCATCATTGTAATCATAGAAGAAGAACAACTCACAAGAAGAAGAAGCAGTCGAGTCGAGGAACACAAACGGCGCCCAACAATAATGAAAAAAAAAAGGGCGACAAGAGAAAAAATCACTGCTTCGATTCGATTCGATTCACTTTGCTTTTGGTTGATGATGATTTTCTTGTTTATTTATTCTTCAATCTCTTAGTAGTTGTTTCTAAGTTGAAATTAATTTTTAGTTATTGAACAAAACTTTATTCTTTTCACATACTAATTTGCTTCGTTTTTTTTCTCACACAATATTCATGTATTGTATTTAATGCAAAAACAAATCGTAAACTTATTTTACAATTCCATTTCAATTTCAAGTTTTCATCAATTAAATACACAACAGAAATGCGATGGCAAACGGTACACGACGACAGACAGACCGACGACGACGCCGCCGACCGAACATGTTGTGTCAAAATTAAAATTATTTAATTAAAATTTAATAATATTATTTTAAACAACATTCGTCGTATTGAAATATTTACCGACGGCCGAAAAAAAGACAGGGCGCCCGTAGATGTGCTTTCGTCAAAATTCAAATCTCGATTAAAGAGAGCGAGAGAGAGCGAAGCCATGAGAGAACGACCAAGTCACTTCGAAAATAAACGCATCGCAGTCTTCAATTGTCTTTTGATGTTGCTGTTGGTTTTACTTTGGTGTGTGCCCGCTTTATTGAGAGCGGTCTTTGCTCGCTCAATGCACACACACATACACCAACTCAGAGAGCGTGTGTGTGTTGCCAACTTGTGTGATTTTCTTACATTGCTATTTATGTTATATTGTTGATGGTTTGTTGTTGTTGCTGCTGATGTTATTCATAATTGAGCAACATTCGTGAATGCGGCGTCAATTTAGCATGGGCATGCAGAAAATAAAACAGGATTTGTTGAGTTTTAGCAGAGATGTAACAGAAATAACACTCCCCGCCACTTGAATAGGACACTAAGTTGTATGTAAATCCGTAAAAATTTAATATTAAAAATAACGGTCTTTTCTTGAGGTGTTTGTTCAATGTTCAATGACAAATTTAACTGTATATGAAATTAAATTAGTTGATCTCTGATAATAATAATAATTTTTTTCTATTTTCTTATCATAAGAAAGCATGCACAAATTTTTGCAAGACTCCTACATGTGCTGTGTGTACACGTGTTTTTGTTTAATCGCTTTTTGAGGTGAGTTTCAATTATAAGATATAAAATTTGACTAAAACGGGTCAAGGAAGAAACCTTAACGGAGATGGAAAGAGGCAAAATAAAAACTTTTAAGGGCTCTGTTCTACCCATTACTACGAAAATTGGAAGAAGCCAACAAGTAGTGCCCGCATTCTTAGCCAATGTGTTAAAATATGGGAAAAACATGAAAGTCCGCAATAAAAGTGTCCTCTCTGATGTGGACAGGCGACTCAAAACTCAAGACTTAACGCAAGCCTAACCTCTGTTCGGCGTGTAATATCGAAAGCTGCATATTTAAAAAGGTTATAAATTAAAAAGAAACCACCACTGACTGGTATGGGCAGTGATTACGGCACCTGTGAGTTACAGTTTTTGTCAACAAAAATGAATGCGATGGCATACAAAGGCGTCTATTCTTCCACAATCTTTTTTGACCCTTGCGATGGACATATCAACATGACAATGCGCCAATCTATATTGCCCTAACCGTCAAGTACTACATTGAAAGCCAGAAAGTGGTTCGAAAATGTTTGGGCATGGTTAACAGGGAAAGTGTATGACAGCAATATGGAACCAAACCTGAACTAATAAAAGCCATAAAACTAGAAAGAGGTGTTCTATTCAAGTGGCGCATAAATCTTTGTGTTTTTTTTTATAGTTAATTACCAAAAAATTTGTAACAAATTAACTGTATCAGTTACAAAAACAAACCCTTCTGTATTTGATTTGAAATTAATTACAGTTTTATTAAAAAATTTAAAAATGGGAAGGTCTTTTTTCTGTATCTGCAAAATTAAGTCTAAAAACAAAATGTTTGTCACGTGTCCTATTCAAGTGGCGCGGCATGTGTATGTATGATTTTTCTGTTGCTTTTGGTCATGTCTAGTCATGGAAATGGTAAATTTATCAAAATGGAGCAAAGGGGCACGTATTACAAAAAAAAATAATAAAACAGGACACTAACATTTTGCTGTTGTTGATGCTGTTATTGCTGCAGCGCAATTGGCACGATCATTTTTGACTAATGCCCATTTTACCCATCCCCCTTCTCCTCTCTTTCGGTATATATAATAAGTATGAATAAATAGACTTGTAACACACTTTTGCTTTCAGAATTGTTGCGACATATTTACGCCGCAAATTATTTTTAATATTTGATTTCTAATTGTTTGATTTTGAAGAATAATGTAAAAATTTATATTTAAATGTTTTGAATTTAGATATTTGATTTGAGAAAAAAGAATAAAAATTTCAAATTTATTTGCTAGTTTAAATGAATTTTCTTCTAAATATCTCTCCCAAATAAATTTAATAAAATTCCTCACTTTCATTTAATGTAAAAAAAATGCCAATGTAGATCTGATGACGGTCTAGAGATTTATGAAATAACTAGTGATATCATAAGGCGAGATAAATGGCCAAGATTACATAGTGATGACATTCAAAGCTTAATGCAGCTTAAACATGACCATGGTAACCCTAAGTTTTTTAGTGAATTTAAGCATTATTTACTTTGAAAATGGAAAGTCTTTTCCTGGCAATTGTTAGACTTTGAAATAGGTGTTACAAAATTTGCATTTCTCAGTATTTAAGATGAATATTTTCTTTGGATTATACCTAATACGTTTTCCAAACCAACCACAGCTCATTTAGGCCCTGTAGACTTTATTCAAGCCTAAGTGTGATAATTTTGATAGTCTCCTAATCAAGTCATTTGAATCAGTCCATTTGCAACACCAAAGGCATTCAACAAATTCTCAACTTCCTTCTTAAATAATTCTGGTAAATATTTCTATGTCCTAGAGTGTGGTGTTTGTACGGAACCCGGAAACTTACAACACATTTTAGCAGCATTCTTCTTAATTATTTTAAAAGCAAATAACTAAGACCTGCAGTAAATTTATTAGTACTAAGATTATAATTATAAATTATAACCTAGTATTTATTATGAGCAATAGCGACAGAGGCCTTCAGCTCAGGGGAAAGTTAAGAAGGAAAGGAGGAAATTAGAAAAGTGCAGGACCAGACTTGCCTTGCGCGAGAATCGAACCCGCGACTCTTGGGATGTCAGCCAGCGCACTAACCTCTGGGCCAACAAAGACCTGCAGTAAGTACAGATTTTGATATGAAAGCGGTTTTTTTTTTTCTGTAAGTTTACAATGAAAAAAGTTATCAAATATCTAAAACATCTCTCTCACCTTTCCGGATAAAGACTTACTTATCCCATATCTAATACTATCTATAGTAAATATTATGTATAAATTTGTTAAATAAAAAAAAGTTGGCATTACTCAATGGAACTTTTAGAAACTGGTTTTTGAAATGTGCATTTTTTATTGTTGTTTTATACACACCTTCTTCTTTATTTTAAGTTTTCGTCTTCTTTGTTGTTGTTTCTCTCTTTTGTTAAGGTTTGTTTTTGCTGCTTGTATTTTACGTGCGTGTTTGGGCAGAAATTACTGGAGGCATTTGTCGTTGTTGCTGTTGTTGTTGTTGGTTGTTGTTGTTGTTGTTGTTGTTGTTGTTTTGTCTTGCCTTTTGACTTTGTAACATACTTTTTACATTTGTTGTTATCTTTATTGTTGTTTGCTGTTATGACTTTTGATTTTTGTTTTCTCATGTTTGTTTCAATTTTCTTTTTACTTTTGTGTAAAAATTTAAGGTTATTTGTTTTTTTTTTTTTTTTTTTGTTAATTTTGTTCAGTGACCCCTAATTTATTTCGCCTCTCTTCTCATAAGACGTTTTACTCTTTACTACTTCATTTTGTTAACAACAATGTTTTTCTTTTTATTGGTTTTAGCAAACAAATACATGATGGGTTGTATTTTATCTCCAGAGAATATCAAAATAAAAGCGGTCAAATGCGTGGCAAACTCGCACACGGAAGGTTCCGTAGTATCGTACAATATTTAACACTATTCATATTGATTTGGGACCCCTTTCATTTTTCACTTTAATTTTAATTTGAATATTTGTTGTTATAGCGCCGATAAAAATACACAGTCTGTGAAAATTTTGAATTTCTATCTACTATGGCTCATGAAACTGATGGACGGACAGCGAAGGGCCCCTTTGGGTACGGAACTTTAAAAAAAAGATAACGAAAGATCACAACTTGAGGATCTTTAAAATCATATTCCTAAAGATTTGAAAACAACAAAAATCATTTCGAATAGAAGGTTTTGTTAAAGGGACTAGAACTATTGAGAATTTGGTAATATTTTCTTATACTTATTCGTATTGTAAGAAGAACAGTAGCTTATTTTGGGTTCGTCATGTAATCAAAATTTACAAATTACTTACGATCTATCAAAAATAACGATAACTGTTTTCGTTATTATCAGAATAAATGAACATCCTTAGCATGTCGGTGACGCGAAATCATATTTTTCGCCCTATCAAAAATCGCTCAACGTGCCTAAAGAACTTTTCACTTCAAAGATCAGATAAATTAGTTAGAGCAGTTCACTGACGCCTGACGCATCGGCAACAACTAACAAACTCAACGTGTAAAACAACTCTTAGATGTCGAGAATCTACTAACATCTTCAGTCTCTCTGAATAACGAAGATATTCCTTCGGGCACCACCATTAAACATATGGGCTGACTCCAAATGGGAGACTTACAATTCTAACATTGCAATACTGCAGAGATTCTGATCAAAACTCCTGTCCAAAGACTATGAAAAAGTATAAACTGGATAAACGCTCGTGCAACATTTCATGTTTCGGAGTTTTGTTTCGATATAGTAACAACAATTGTTTGTAATTTTCCGTATCCAAAGGGTACCAAACAAAACCATATTGCAGAGACTTCGTTGTCCGTCCGTTTGTCTTCGGGTCATATCTCATGAACCGTGATAGCTAGAGAGTTGAAATTTTCACAGCATATATTTTCAAAAACTATAGGATCCAGTAATATCACGATCTTGAAATTTGGATGGTTCATCAGAAACTTAAATTGGCATTTCAGTTTGATTGGACCACTCCCATACAAACTTCCATTAAAATTCAGGTTCTTATTCGAAAAACTTTTTTGTTTTTTGCACTATTGAACTGAAATTTAGATACTATAAGTTTCTGATATAGGCGCGGTACATTTGTTGGAATCAGCCAAATCGGACCGCTAGGAGGAGTATCTCCCATACAAACCCCAATCTGGTACTGAACCCTCCTTGTACGAGTCTGACTCGCACTTGGCCGATTTTATTGTTTTTTGGTGAGCAATTGGTCTGGGTTTCATAGGCTTGGTCCAGGTTGTCTATGTTAGTAGTTAATCTATCATTGAGCGAGATATTCGGATGATACAATATTTAAAAAAAAACTGGAAAATTTGGCCGAAAATAATGTACATAAGTAGTAGTGAAGCTTAGGTGGAGGCTAGTTAAGACTCTTTCTAGATTAGCTGCGAATAGTAGGAACAAGACCCCTGGTTCAGTAATGCCAAAAATGTTGGTTCTGTCATGAGAGTAGGAGCTTCATTCTAGTCTTCATTGAAGAGTAGTAAGGTAAGAGTACCCGAGTAGCCGTCCGTATAGTATACTAATTCATTTATATTTATCTCATTCATCTCTTGAATAGTTCTAGAACTGAAGCCAACACATTGATGAAAACTGTTTTATTTGAAGCTCATTTAATTTTCATTATTTCACATTCTCGTGACTGCAACTTATCGCACATATGTACATATAACCATGTAGTACTAACGGTATTTATAGTGACATTTGTCAGACATTCAAATATCTACACATTCATCTACTCGTACACATGCACACAAGTCGAAATACTCGTATGTGAGTGAGTGAGTGAGTGAACCTATTTTGCCATATAATCGACTATTGAACCTATTAAGTGAGAGGATTTTGTTTAGATCCAATAAAAAGAAGAATAACAACAACTAACAATGACGGCAGTGGTGACGCTGACGACCTTTGCATGCATGAAATGCCAAAAGTAGCACGAAACTTAAAACTAAACAAGCCCGTGAGATTGAGGGGCAAACACCCGGACCAACATCATCATCATCGCCTAGGAGGACCGTGGTTGTAGGTGAATTTCAAGTAGACAAAGGTAAAATGCAATTTATATAAGAAAAAAAAAAAAAACAATAAAAATAAATTGTTATGGTTGTTGAGGGTTAAAAGGGTTAAAGAGATGTCTGCGTGTCGTAAAGGGAATTAATATTGCATGATTCTTTGAAATACTATGTATGGAAAATGAAAGGGTTCAAGATATCACGGCACCGCCTATCCAAACTACTGTCTAGAAAAACAAAGGTTCAAAGCAAAAACACAAAATTCTACATAATAAATTTATATACAAAAATACATATTTCAAAAATGGCAACATTTACAACAATAAAAAAATTACAAAGCAGAAGCGCAAATTGCAGTGAACGGAGAAAGAGAGTGCGGCGAAAGAGAGCGCCTTGCGCCCACAATGTGTAAATGAATAACGGTGAGAGGGCACGAGAGAGCAAAGTTAAAAGGCATTCAAACGAAGACGGAGGCAGAAGCAGCAGCAGACAACAAGTTGAATGACATAAAACATCAACTGACCTTCAACTCTGAAACTGAACCTTAGAAAAATGAATAATTTTTTTCACACGACTATGCGCGCTGCTGAGAGATCGTCAAAAAGAAGCAAGCGAACGAACGAAACACTCAAATGCAACGAAATGTGTGACGACGACGATAGCCGAAGCAAACAATAAAGATGAAGAAGGGCGGCCCGGCCTATCCTAACAATAGCAACGTCAACGGGAGCATTGGAGGAGGAGGCTGCCATAGACAAAACGAATGCATGCAATGCGCGGGTCTCCACACACAAGCGCACACAAAACAGCAAGAATTGCATACACATACATAGATACGACTAGAAGAAGCAGAAGTAGAGAAATAGATACAAAGAGAAGTAGATAGAGATTGAGAGAGCAACCTTAGTATGAGTATGTACCTACTACAATGGTGAATTATTGGCGGCAGTTCGCAGTGTTAAATGCAAGAGCAGTGGTTTTTAAGCTGTGGTCGGTTGCCATGACCGGGAGTCCATGAAATAATTTCATAGAAACTTCCAATGCAGAGCCCTGTTCAAAATGTAGACAATGTCACATTCAGATGGAAATTAAGCAGAGGAAGTGGGAATGGATCGGGCTTACCCAACCCAAAGATTACTTAGAAAGATGCAGACAAACCCTCAAAGGAAAGCTATCTTATGGAAAGAGAAGAAACGTAGGTTCACATGGAAGAAGCCGAAAATTATTTTAATTCAATTTATCTGAAAAGCTTTCAAGGAAACATTTTACATTTTATGGAGTTGATTTTTTCTTGATTTTTCTGCTGACAGCAACTAGATTTGAAAGCCATTTAAGTAAAAACTATTTATCCGAAATATTAAATAAACCAGGGAAACATTTTTACATATCTATATCTCTACATATGTAGTATAAAGCAAAGTCGAAATACCTGTCCGTACCAATACGCACAACTTCTAAACCACACAATGAACTTTGATACGGTTTTCACTATCATTTAGAGAATTTTTTGCGGAACGTTAATCTGTGCAATGCACTCTAATTACTTTTAATTAGGTCAATGTACTATATTAATAATACATTTTTTAAAACCAGCCAAGTCATCTTTGTCAATCATCTATTTGTTTCTGAATGATAACAACATTGACGAAATGGAAATTAAGCTATCTAAAGAAATAGATCTTCCCAAAGAAATACGTAATTCTTTGTTGGACGAGATGATCGTCTTAGACATGTCACGGTCTATCCCGTGAATTATGATTCTTCTATTGTATAAAATAATGATCCAATGTCAAATGCTTGCGGTTTTTGCTCCACTTTAAAATGGTCCGACGTGATGTTAGTGTGTGATCATTGTTGTTGTCATAATTGTTTTCCACCAACATTAAATCGGTTCTTTCCCTTGCATCAGTGAAACGTGATCGGGCGGAGCAATTTGGGTCGAAGAGCTCTAAATGCTAGAAACAGTCAAAAATACATACATTCTTGTTTATAATTGATACCAATCGAAAAAAAAATGGTGATGTCTGTATACAGATTACCAAACCACCTACCGGGTCCAAATAAGAACCATTCAGGTGACCCCATAAGTCCAACAAAAACAATTTCATCTAAAGATGTCACACTGCATTAATTTTTTGATGTATACGATATTATCAATATCAATATTGGTCATATGGTTGATACAATTCATGGCAAAAATTTTTCCGACATCTTCAACAATCATCGTCGTATTTCAGCCAATTTACAGAAAACCTTTATGACTTATAACCTAAAACTTTTCTGATGAATCACTCCATCCATTGGTATATGAAATATGAAAATACTTTCGATACTTTTTAAGTTTTTCGCTTTGAAACAGACAGACGCAGCGAGGAGACTGTTTTCTAATATGTGTAGATGAAGTTTTAGGAAAGGTATTAATTGTCTATAAGAAATGATCCTCGGATGACATAAGCTTAAGAACCCCTGTGTTAATGTTTTATGTTGGTTGTGTGGATGTTTGGTTGGTGTGGGGGATAAATGAACAAAATGAGTATACACATTGCCTAAAGAGGGAGAAGCATATATGTATGTATGGATATACTCGTATATAGAGAGCAACTATGAATCGTTTTTATTGTTGTCGTTTTTTGTTGCTGGCGACATACGAAATTAGCACAATTTATTGCTATAATTGTAGTGTTTCTTTTTTTTGTTTTTTTTTTTTTGTTGCCAGTGAAAACGCAAACGCAGTGAGCCATTAAGCAATGCAATAACATCACATCAACAAAAACTACAACAGAAACAAGAAAAACGCCAACAAAATATTGTATAAACGAACGAAATGACAAACGAATCTTTGTTTATAAGTTTTTTTTTTTTCCTTTCGGCCGCATTCACAAACATGAAAGCGAATGCGAGCGATACGAAATAAAGGTAAAACACGGTGCAACGTGTAAAACACGCCACTATCGCTGACATGAAGAATATTGTTTAGTAAAGTTTTGGGTTGACACATAAGTAATGAACAGCAAATCAATGATATGTTAGTAATTTTATGAATTGATCTTTTACCATTTCTCGGGCTACAGCATTATCCCCTTTCTAGAAAAGCATTCCGTTTCCGTAGTTTTCGGAGGTAAGCATAGTCCCATTTGAAAAGTTTTGCAAGAAGCGAAATGAATCGAATTCTAATGGTACAAGACATCACATCTAAATCAAGCTCCAATTTCTTTCCCACAGTTTAGTTTTCACAAAAAATATATATACATATATACTATTCATATCCAATCTTCCCTGATTGACACCAATAGCTTCATTTGGTGGGTAGATGTCTGATTTTGAACGTTTTTCCGGTGCTTTCTTTTCGTTATTCTTTTGTCATCGCCTATCACGTTATTTTTTAAGCATTGATCGCGTTCTCAGGATTGGTGAGTAGATCACAGACTTTCATGCGATACAATTCCTTTCAACTCATACATTATATCAAAATATGGAACTTTTTTACGAAGCCGAGCGAGCGATTTCAATAGACACCTTAAGCTCCCACACCGTTGAACGCTCTTTTAATTGCACTAAAACTTTGTTTTATCGATGTCAATCTCTGAAGGGCTACCGGAGCGACGATCATCTTCAATTCGGGTAAACCATTTTCGGCACAAATGGTCCATTGTGGTCCAAGATCTGTGTCGTTAGGGTGATTATAACCTTCAAAATTCTTCACATTGTGAGTGTATCATAAGTACAAAAATTTAATATTCTCATGTAAATATATAGATGACAAAAAAACAAAATCACATAAAAATTAAAAAGGAGATCAACTTCAGCTATTCCGAAGCATCCCTAGTGACTGAGACACTTGGAACAAAATATTTGTATAGAAGCTATACGATCCAGTAACCCTAGGGTCTTGAAATTTTTATGGTTAATGGATATGGGTCAGGTACTTATAGTAGACAATTTGAATTTGGGTTTGTATTGGAGCTATACGATTCAGTTACCATAGGATTTAGCAATTTACATGGTTGGTGGAAAAACTTATAGTCTCCAAGTTTCGGTTCAATAGTACAAAAAGCAAAAAAGTGTTTCTAATAAGAACTTGAATTTGAATGGGGGGTTTGTATGAAAGGTACCCCAGCTAGTGGTCCGATTTGCCTGGATCTGATAATTGTACAGTGTCTGGTAAAAAGAAGTAAGAAAGTTTGTGTTCTCTAGTTCAAAAACTGAGAGACTACACATACAGACGGTTCGCGATGTCTCTCTCCTTCTGTCTGTTACAAACTTCATACTAAACTTTTAATACATATTATTCACTTTCTGAAGAGTATGAACATCCACCCAATGGTTATAGTACCTAAAGGAAGGGGCAAATTGGCGTATACTTTATTATAATGAAATGAATGACAAAAAAAAAAAAGTTTTCAGTGTGCTCTTCTCTTTTGTTTTTGGGTAAAGGAGAATTGACGAGACATGAGGCTCATTCAATTGATGATGCCGCGGAAGCTGCAATTGCAAAGCTTGACGTAAATTGCAAATATATACACACAACACACTCACACGCACACACACTCACAGTCATTCATGTGTGTAATGGCCTGCATGTCTATTCTCATTTATTTGTGCTCGCTCTCAATAATTTTTTAGGCTCTGCTCTTGCACTTGGACTCTCTTTGTACTTATAATATACTTACATATGTATGACTTGGTACTTCGTCGTGCACTTGCTCATTGCAAATCTGTCAGTCGGTTGGTCGGCCTATTTTAGATCCGAACTAACAACCAACAACCGACGATGAACATCGGTTTTTTGTTGGGGGCTGTCGGCTCTACTTTTGCATTTTTGGTTTATTTTTATTTTTGGGCGCATTCACTCTCAATGTTGATAAACTTTTGTCTAGGGAGCATGGTGGTGATGATGGGAATGCGTGGGTGGGCTGGTGCTGTAAAGTTGTAAAGCCACTTATTTGGGGGCGTTCAACAGGGGGTTCTTTTTCATGTTCTTCTACTGATAGCTGATTATTTATTTTGTTGCTTTTGGATGAGCTCACACACCTGTGCAAATGACATTTAATGTTCACTGTGCTATGCATTATAGGTCAATTGTATTTCTACAGCAACAAAAATGCTTGTTTGCTTTTGTTCCCTTTGGTTCGATTACGATGGGAAAATGACAGATATAGAAGAGGAAGAAGAAATGGAGTGTGTGTACTATGTTTGTTTTTTTTTTATAAATTGTATGAGATCTGAACTTAATCGAGTGTAAAGTTTGACATTTGATTAAGCCAATTACTGGGTTATTGATTTTTTCTTTTTGAAAAGTATGTTGCTTGATAGACGACACTCCTTTTAGACATTCTAAAAATCTATGAAACCATGTGCATTAATATACTTGACTTTTTAAATTATTAGTTTCTCTTTTTCCCCCTTTTTTTGTGATATATTTTTTATTTATTGGATCAGTTAGAATTTTGTTGGAAACTTCGCTTCTTTATTTCATTTATAATAAATTGAATTGTATAAACTAATTATAAGGTACAATATTATTTCGGATGAATTGTATATCTAATTATGAAGTATTTCCTGTTGTTTCAATACAATAAATACTATTAGGTCTACGGGCTATCTTATCTCAAGAAGAGATCTTCAAAATCTTAACCTGAAACAAAAATCCTAAAAACAAACAAGAAAATTTCAAATTACGAATTCCTTAGACCTTTGGATTCCTCATCTTCACATTGGACATCGCCTTAGTTATAACACTGAAATGCTTATTAACTTTTGCAATATGAAAAAAAATCTACAAACTTAAAATTTATTTATCACTTTTCTATTTTTATAATATTACTTTTTAGGGTTCCAGTCCCAAAGGGTACCAAAGGGAACCCTATTGCAGAGACTTCGTTGTCCGTTCGTCCGTCCACAGGTCATACCGTCATAGCTAGAGAGTTGAAATTTCCACAGAATGTGTAGTTCTATCCAGGCATACTAAAACTAAAATATTTTCAAAAACTTAAAGGGGTCCCCATACAAGAAACATTTTGGTTTGCATGGAAGCTATACGATCCAGTAAATCTATGATCTTGAAATTTAGGTGGTTGGTGGCTACACAACAGAAACTTATACTGTCGAAATTTCAGTTTGATCGGATTACTGGGGAGGATACTTCCCATACAAACTTCCATTAAAATTCAGGTTCTTATTAAAGAAACTTTTTGTTTTTTGTTCTATCGAACTGAAATTTAGAGACTATAAGTTTTTGATATACATTTGTTGAAATCAGTCAAATCGGACCACTAGGTGGAGTACCTCCCGTACAAACCCCAATCTGGTACGGAACTTTCCGTGTAAGACTCTCACTCGCACTTGCCTCATTTTTTCAAATTTAATAAAATTTTCCTTACTTTCTTTTTATTATATTATTTAATAAATCTCCAAAATCAAGTTCAAGGTTTTGTAATATTATTTTCTTTGTGTGTGTATGTGTGTGTCTTCTCCTTTAACAATGTGAATAAAAATGAATTTACACTTTGTGAATTTTATGCAAAAATTGCTTCATCTAGTTTATCCCCAGCCCCAGAAATTAAGAAATTACAATGAACAACATTCCTTTAAAAAGAACTTTTGGTTTCTTTTATGTTTTTGCATACTTCAAGCCTCATTTTCATCAAAACACACACAGAAAAAACGGAGCCAACGAAAAGAACAAACGAGAGAGAGAAGAAAAGGAATTCAACTTAACTCAGACATTCTTTCATGTTTTATGCATGCCGCAATTTCATTTCCTTGCATATACTCTCTCTTTCTCTCTCTCTCTCTCTCTCACTGTGTGTGTGTTCCCATTCATTGTACATTCTCGAGACATTTTTTTTCCCTTATCTTTAAATTTTTATCAAGTGAGACATTCCCGACATACAATCCAAGTAAAACAAGACATAAGAATAACTTTGGTTTACCGAAGCTTAAATACTTTTCAGAAGCCAATATTTATTTTTTTAAATTGATTTCTAAATAAATTCATCAACAATCACGACTTTTAAGTGATTTAAACATGGGAGTTACCTCTTCCAATAAACGTAGTATTCTGATCTTTAACATAACAGATGCGAAGAAGGTCAATAGCTCAAAACCTGTGACTATAACTTGCATTCCTCTATTCTGCATTCATCGACTGGTTATGGAGCTCTGTGGGAGCTCCGAAACATTGTTCTTTGCCATACAAACTTCAAGTTAAAGTGTTAATAGCTAGCTGTTCACAGTAAAGTGAAAGGTATAAAAAGTACTTGACACTCACCTCACTCAAGTATACAACCTTCTCTTCCTTTAGTCTGTTTCATTCTCATTCTCTATCTATTCTCTGTTCTCCAAAACCAAAAGTATCTTGTCTCGTTGCATGCAAGTCTTTTACTAATATTGTATTTAACAAGTCTTGTGTGTCGTATTTACCAGAATGTATCCATAAGGAAAACACACAAAAGAAAAGAATATCTAAGTGCAGACATTGCGTATACGCAACATGTTCTTATCATGTATATATGTATATATAGTACATATATATTAAGTATATTATTGTGTAAGTAAGTAAAAGAATGTAGTGAAACTATTTAACACCACTTAAACATTGTAACACTTGTTAATGTTTTGACTATGATTTTCCTTTCTTTGTGTTGTTTGGTTGGTTGTTAACGTTGTGGTCATTTAAGAACTTAAGATATTCGTTAAGTTATAATTTTAAGTAGTTTTCCAAGTGAAATTATTGATTTTAATTAAGCCAAAAGATAAAACGAGTCTAGTGACGAGACAAACAGTCTTGTGTCCTTGTGTCGCAATACCCACACACAGAGATACACAGATACAGGTAATCGTTCAAAAAGATACTCACTACGTTTTTAAGCCTTGAATATTTGTCCGTCTGTTTTTGCCTCTAAGCACTTTTACAGGTGGAAGACCTCTTTAACAAGCATCTTGCTATGTTGCTTGTGGCACTTTTTACAACTTTTTTTTTTTTTTTGCTTTTTTGTGGGTCATTTCACAACACTACCATCACAACATAAAATTTACATCCATCCAATTCGCTTTTGACCCAACAGTTGTCCGATAGTCCAGTTGATTTTTTTAGGGTCATTGTGTATACATGCAAGAGACGACATTTGGTCCATTTTACTTTTCTTTTTTTTTTGTTTTGTTTCATTTGTCTCTTCCGGTATTCGCTCTATATAACAGTCAGTGATGTCAGTATTGGTAAATGCAGTTTCCACTTCGTTAAACACATACTAATTCAATCAATGCCGTCGGGCAGTTATGACGCCGCCCATTCGTGGTTATGCACTTAACTTCAGGTCAAGGATGCAATGCAATGTTGTAGAATAGTTTTGCCTTCTCTTTCACCCTCATCGGCTCGCAGTCCAACACTCTTGTTATAATCGCCACATGGGCGTACTCAGCTGTTAGCCTGGGGGGGGGGGGGGGGGGGGCCGCCAATTCATAAATTTCCTGCATGCAAATAGCTCCGTTGTTGACATTCAGTACTTAGTTGTTGTTGTTTGTCGTTTGATCCAAAGTTTGAGTAGCTGCCGTACTCTAACCCCTCGGAAAGTCCATGAGACCCCATGACATTGCTTGTGCTTCTTGTTATTGGCATACTTGCCTCTTGGGCATTTTGTGGTGGGCGTCGTTGTTGTTGAACTGCTTCAATACAATTATGAACTTTGTTTGTTGGTTAGTTTTGGTTTGTTGTCGTCGTCATAGTTCTTTTACTCATCATCATCATCATCATCATTATGGTTATCATCATCATATTGCAAATTGTAAATGTCGAATGTCAGATGGTAATGGTTATGTTCAGTTTAAAAATTTACAAGTATTTTTTATTTAAAGTTTCAAAGCTTAAAATATTATTAAAAAAAAAAATAAAATGAATAATAAACAATTTGTGTAATTTTATTTGAAACTACAAAAACTAGTTAATTAAGTTAAGTGTTGTGGAATTATGAAAACCATGAATAACAACATAAAATGCATCGCAATCCTTTAGTAAATGAGATTATTATGTGAAAAACAACCCCATTAAATTATTCATACTATATATTGTTAAGATAGATTGATCTAGCCGTGTCTGGAAGTCTGTTTTTTTCAAAACGATACTATATACAATATATACTGCAGATGTAGCGATTGTTGGAGATAACAACATAACAGTGGCTACTGAGAACTCCGAGATGAAGCTTCTTCTATCCTACAAATTCAACTCAACCGATTGGAATCATGGTTTAAAAATTGGAGTACTACAGAAAATACTGACAAATTCAAGCATATCAATTTTAGTTTAAAACGATGTGACTGTCCACAAATAACATTTTTCGGATATCTTATATTAAAAATGTTTTCGAATATCTTATATTGAAACTTGATAGAAGGCTTACATGGAGAGAGCACATCACATCAAAAACAAAACAAATTAAGCCATTTCAGTTAAACTGGTTACTAAGCATTATTATATATTATTCATTCTTAAAACCAGTGTGGACTTATGGAATTCAACTTTGGGGTTTTGCTGCCGAATCATGTGTAGAAATTCAACAAATGTTTCATTCACTATTCCTAAAAAGGCTTGTCGGAGCTCCTTGTTATGTTAAAAACTCAGTACAACTTCGAGATAACGGCATTCTAACAGTAAAAGAAGAAATCGCCAGGTTCAGCGTAAGCTACAATACTTGGAACGCTTGGAAAATCACCACAATGTACCAGCTCTAAGATAACAGCTGTGTATTCAAAAACCAAATTACTTTCTTGCATCAATGTATTGTAATTCTCTCTGAGCAAATTTGGACAGTTTTTAGATAAAAGTTAATCAAAAAATCATTGCCGAGATTCCGAATTAATTTTTTTTGACAGTTTATTTTTATACTGATTTGTTATTCCCCTTCTTCAAAATTTTATATAGCAAACCATCGTCGAGTTTCCCGTTTGTAGTGCTTCTATAATAACTTGTTGAATATATTGTAAAAGGTAAGAAAAAGTGACATTATAAGTAGTAGTGAAACAATCCGATCCGAACAGAATAAATATTATTATTATTATGAACAAATGTCATTTCCTAAAAACTTCTATAGAATACTTTGATGGTACCCTAGTTCACTATTTTCTCACTGAACAGTTTTATTAGTAAGATAAAGTTAATGTAAACTCTAAAATTAATTGACAATTCAACCTGCTTATCAATTTAACATATGACTTCTGTATAAATTTTTATTAGGCTACTAAATTAAACCAAAAAGTTTTCAAATAATACTGTATTAAAGGTTTTTCTTGTTTATTTTATATGATTATATGTATGTTCTTCGAATTGGATACTTTCCAAGGCAATGGAAAAAATCGGTTATCATAAAGGTACCAAAGCTCGGGAAGGATAGGACATATCCTTATTCATGCAGACCTATAAGTCTGCTTCCATGTCTTTTTAAGCTATTTGTGAAGGTTTTTAAAGCCAAACTCAATCACCATTTACAAACAAATAGAACAATCCCAGATCATCAATTTGGTTTTCGAGCAAAACATGGAACGATTGAGCAAGCCAACAGAGTTACTTCGGAAATAAGAACTGTCACTGTCTTTGATATAGAAGCTAAAAAAATATATATGAAACTAAGGGCTCTAAATCTTTACTGGTTGATCAATTCTAAATCTGGACTTGAGTACAAGGTGATATTGTATAACTCTGTTATTAAGCCAATTTGGACTTATGGCTCTGAATTGTGGGGTACCGCGAGCGCGATAGTAACATTTAAGTTATACAAAGAGATACATTTAAGATACACAATCCAATATACTTAGAATAATCACAGGAGCTCCGTGGTATATCAGGAGTGAAGACATTCACAAAGACCTGGAAGTACCACCAGTAAAAGAAGAATGTTCCAAGCGTAAAGCTATTTACATGGACAAACTAGTTTGACACGTTAATCCTCAAGCCAGAGTTCTTGTCTATACAAGGAACTCATCTCTTCTGATTCGTGCCGCCCTTTTGCTTTCTTAGAGGCTCATAGTGCTAAGTGAACCCCTTCCTCTTCATTGTAGGAAGGACACACGTGTGTTAGTTTTTTTTAGAGATGAAACTTTATTGTTAGTCCTATTCATATATATAGGAATATAATATAAATACCATCAATAAAAAAAAAAAAAACCAAAAAATTTTATATGAAAGTTTTAGTTTTCTAGTTGTTAATGATGTTTATTTTATTTAACAGTACAATTATATAATAAAAACGTCAAATAGTTTACATAAACTTTTAGAAAAGTTAAGACTGAAAAGTTTTATTAAGTTCACGATATCAGTTCGATTCGACGCCATTTTTTTTTTTGTATCTTGGAAGATCTTTTAGTCAATTTTTCTACTTAAGTTTCTTTATGTGATAATTTCTTCAAAGCTTTCAAACAAGAAAGGCTTTGTTCAATATATTAAAAAATACTTGAGGACTTTTTTTTTTTTTTTAATATAAAGAAACTTTATTGAATCAAACCAGACAAACACAACTTGGCAACAACAAAAAATAAACAATGACAAGAACGACAAGAAAACAAAACTTTCAAAAAATCACATGAATAAGCATTTTATTTTTTTAAGGTAAAAAAGAGAATACAGACAGACAAACAGCATAACAAAAAGAAAAAATTATATGGAAAAGGCGGAGGAATCAGGTAAAGTAAAACCACAGTTAGGCGCACTAAGTTCAGTTAAGTTGGCAAACGAAATATGAAACATTGGGGTTTTGTTATAGGAAAGATAACGACCATCCAACCGACAACTAACAGCAACAAAGGATACATTGTCAGTGGCTTTGGGTGTGTCAAACCATTTCAAAAAGCGACCAACAGAAGATGGTATAAAAGTTTTAACCGACAGACATGTGTGAACCATACTCGTATATATACTTATGTATGTACATGCTCACATGTGGCATGTTAGTCTTCAGATACTACAATATTATTTCGATCGCAGTTCAAGAACTTTATTTAATTTACCCTTCCCTAATGACGTTTACCATGACCACTAAATATTGTTGTAGATATGGGATAAATGAACCAAGCAACTGCACCTATGTCCTTTTAGTCAGTTAGTCAGTCGTGTGGTGTTTTTTTATTTAGAGATAAGCCAAACCTTAAAGTGTCAGACATGCAAAGTATATCGAATAATGACTTCTATATATTTTACTTCACTTTTTGATTTAAATGTGGTTGGTCAGTATACCTCTGCTATCATCACCATTATTGCTTAATCGGATTTGGAATTTGTTTATTACTAAGAAATTGTTATGCTTTTCTTTATACAATATAAATCTTTAAAGAAGGCCATCACTTCTGTATTTGTCTGTCCTAATCAGATTATATGTATGTTTTATCTATGGTTAAATAAAATTTAATATTATGAGAGTTGTAAACTTACCAGATTTTTTTGATTGTTCAAAAACTGAAATTAAAAAGTTATAAAAAAATTAATAAATCTATTTTAAAAATGATAAATTTGTAATTAAGGTAATGAAGTATAGAACATAGGATATGATAAGATAGGAATGTTCCTCACCACAGGAGCAAGTTAAACAAGAAGCCTTAAGTCTTAAGTTTGAACCGCTCTTAGTTTCAGTTTTCGCCTTGGACCTTTCCTGAACTACCACTGGCATCGGTCTCAGAGTCACGACAACGTGGAAGTTTAGACATATGTAGCACTATCATCAAATAAAACTTATGATATTTATGTCTTTATAGTCATAAAATACTCATATACAGCGTTTCTAAATCATTTCAACAACCTCCACAACAGTTTAAATTTGTCTTCCAGTAAATCAATTAATGAACTTAGGGGTAAACAATGATCTCTTAAAAATATCATTTGACTCAGCGAATAGAAATTGCTTTTTCTTTATACAAATAAAAATATTAAAAAAATACATTTTTAATATTAACTAGGGGCCAGCCCCCTGCTCGCTTCGCTCACGGGGGGCCCATGAGCATTTACATTTATCCTTACTTTATATTTTATGGACATCATCATCACTGAAAATTTTTTTATATAATAGATGAAAATAAAATAAGAAATCCTCACTAGTAAAAAAAAAAAAAAAACAGACTTTTGTGTAAAGAAAAGTTCCCGTACCGGGAATTGAACCCGGGCCTTCCGGGTGAGAGCCGGATATCCTAACCACTAGACAATACGGGAGTTGTAATCATCACCGCAAAAACACTGATATCAATTTCTATATATGAGATTTTTGAATGACATCACAAGAGCGAAACGAAAACCGGTTATCAATGTTAAATAATAATGACTGACACAACACAACACAACGAAACAAAAAAAAAAAAAAAAAAAAAGAAAGAGAAACAAGATCAAAACAAAGTCAACATAAAGATAGAAAAAAGAAACAATCATAAATGTAAAAAATTTAAAATGAAAGTGTGACAACTTCCACGCCGGCGGTCCTGTGGCGCAATGGATAACGCGTCTGACTACGGATCAGAAGATTCCAGGTTCGACTCCTGGCAGGATCGAGAATTATTCGAAAAGTATTTTTTTTTTTTTTTATATTTCTAATTTGTTTAATTTTTATATATAAAAATCATACAATCTCATAATTTTAATTAAAATCAATATTTTATTTTTTGAAACTCAGAATGTACTGTACAAATGTTGAGAACATTAGCCTCCGTGGCGCAATCGGTTAGCGCGTTCGGCTGTTAACCGAAAGGTTGGTGGTTCGAGTCCACCCGGGGGCGAATATTTTTTTTTTACTACAAATATAATAATATTTTCATACATTTTCAACAGATGTTTTTAATTGGGGAATTGGGGAAAAGTTGCAGAGTGAATTAGTTTTACCACTTTGTCGTGATGTCTGTAACGCTGAGAACCATATGTATGAATTTGGAAGAATCGGAGTTACGAGTTACACAATTTCACTATAATTTGCACAGTTTAAAACTATTTGAAAGCCGAATCTTGACACAATACATTTCATATTGTATCCAAATATTGGAATATTGTACGATATGTTAAGCGTTAAGTTTTGTTTGGTGATATTTTTAATTTCTATAGATTTCAAAACAAAACATTACAAAACTTTTAGAAACGACAGTTTATACGACATGTCCAAAATCTAAAACCAAAACCCTCCTGATCACATTAATTTTAAGTTGCATTATAGTTGACGTACAATATAAAACAATGAGTTTTTACTTCTTTACATTTTGAAAGAAACCTACAAAACTTTTTGGAATTATATCTATCTACTTATAGTGTCTAAATTTTAGTACGATAGTACAAACACCAAAATAATTTTTCTAATAGCAACCTGAATTTTAATAGTTGGTTTGTATGGGAGGTACTCTCCTTAGTAGTCCGGTTAAACAGAAATTTGGACACTATAAGTTCCAAATTCATTTCCATCAACCATGTAAATTTCAAGACTGTAGGGTTATTGGATCGTATAGCTTCAATACAAACCCAAATGTTTCTTGTATCGGGACCTTTTTAAATATTAAATTATATTTTATTTTTAATATTTGTTGCTATAGCTCCGACAGAACTACATATTCTGTGGAAATTTTAACTTTCTACCTATTTTGGCTTAGGAGATAGAGCTCGAGGACTGACGGACAGCCTAGCCTTAGTAATAGGGTTCCATTTGGTATCTTTTGGATTTGGTACCTTAATAATGAAATCGATTGATCGAAATATATCTGCCATATAAACTGCTTTAAATTTTACCGACCTATTATTTCGGTATAAGCTAGGGTGTGTGTGCAAAGTGTTTGTAAGCTTCGGTAAACCGAAGTTAATGTTCTGTCATGAGTTTCTTTTAGTTGAAGGGTATTTGAAGGTTGTGCACATCCGGTCATAATATGCTTTAACATGTTTTCTTTATTGTTATTATTATTATCATATTGTATAGTTATTGTTGTTGGTAATAATGAAGGTTATTCTTTACAATGGGTGATTGTGTATTAGGGCATAAAAACATACGCTAAGTACAACAACTTCGAATCAACAGCAACAACTATGGTGTTGCCATTGCAAAAAAGATCAAGTCAAGGCCGCTTAGCAAAATCAACGAACAATAACAACATCAACAATAACAACAACAACAAAACCAACAACTTGTGTATATAGTTTTCCATTCAAGTTTTTAATTTCCAAAATTTATTAACATTTTTGTTTTGATATTAGAGATACAAAATTTTAAGACTTCGCGTATGAAAATCTTAATGTGAATTGATGGTGCCATCCATATCTCTTTAACTTCAGGCTTTCTTCAAATGATGTTCAGCATATTTTGTTCCCTTTTGTTTGTTCGATTACCCTCGATATTTGATATGTTCCAATTTTGTGTTGTTACAAATTTTCATGGAAATATTTACAGCTGCAGAGCGCATAGAAATTGGTTATGAGCTGATGGAATCATCTTCACCTGGGGGATATTTATCTAAGAAATATTGTGGCAAGAATTGAATGATTTAAATTTGGGCAATATGTGGATTCAATAGGTAAGAGAAAGAAAAATGACGATGGAGAGCAGATTGCCTCTCGAAATGGTGATGTCAATGGTACAACAAATGATTATTAGAGAAGGCACACTATTAACTTTGACGTGTCTTAAATTTAGATCTCTCAATGAATGTATTGTGCAATAAAATTGTAGTTGTTATTTCTTGATTACTTGTACCAAAATCTATAGAATATTTATTTTTCCGTCTTGGATGAAATATATCATTTATTCCATAAATTACAACATTAATCAATAATTAAATCATTTACCAATGTTCTTCCTGTGCAAGGGAATATTGTTGAATAATTGTTTTTTATTTTACAAACATCTTAAGTTATTTTTTTAGGGTTGAACAGGAAACCCAAAAATAAGAGCATGAAAATACGCAACAAAGTAAACACATTTAAATACATTCAAGAGCAACTCCGATGCATACATCGGCACACACCATTTGCATAACCAATAAACTAAGATACTTGCCATATGCATCTAGATGCACTTATACATATGTACATAAGTATCTTGAACAACATATGTACGAACTAGTTCTGTAGCCCCCCTACACTTTGCTGGAAAGCAAAAGAAAAAAATAAATATTATTTCCAGATTAAAGACAACGGGTAAATGTGCAAGAACTACCGGAAATCGCGCACTGTAAATAAGAGAGACAAACTATATAAATGAAATCAGTAGAATGAGTAAAAGAATGCTGGCAGTCAGTCAGTCAGTCAGTCAGTCATTCATTCGTTACAATATAAAAGATTATAAGACTTTGACTGGCAATTGATATACATACATTTGTACATATGTACATGCATTATGTACTCATATATCGATGTAATGTTGAAGTTCATGGTAAAGTAATTTAAAATATGGAAAAATTTTAAATCATGGAATTTTTTTTGTTTTGTTTTCTTTCAACAACAAAATTCTATAAAAGTATCATAGCAAGCAACCAAAAATAGTCATTGACTTTGTATTCTTTATCTTTTTAGTTCTTAAACAACTGGTTAAGAACTTGTTTTTTGTTTTCTTTTTTGCCCGCTACAATCATCATTCTTCATGATTGCACTTTAATGAAAATTAAGTTGATCGAATGATATTATGGGGATATAGCTCAGTGGTAGAGCATTCGACTGCAGATCGAGAGGTCCCCGGTTCAAACCCGGGTGTCCCCTTCATAAAATATTTTGCTTCTCTTTTAATTTTTTTTTTTTTTTGGATATACTTATACATTATTGTACAATAATTGAAGTTTGTACAAATATACATATATAAGAAACAAATTAATGGAGTAAGATTGAAAAAAGAAAATGAATCTTTATCTAAAGCTGAGCACCTCTTTGGGGGGGTAAGGTGCTACCAGAAAGTGCATTTTATCAAAATAAATTTATCGTGAGCCCGAAAGCCTAATTTAGGTTTACCTCCCGAGCCTCTGAGGCTCTTATTCACTACTAATTTTCTTAAGTGGCGTAAAAAGTTGAAGAACCTCTGATCTAGGGATTCACAAAGGATTTTTATGTTTTTTTTTTTTAATTTTTAATTTTAAAATATTTTCGCAAATATAAATCACATTTAATATTTATGAAGATTTGTGATTAACATTAAATTGATGGAGACTCTTTAAACGGCGTCGGCTCAAACTATGGATAAGGGTTACCGTCAGGCGGTTTGGATGTACTTGTAGCCTTTGTTGGTGACGATTGCTGATTTGCATGATTTCGTCGCGTACCGTAGGCATTCTTAGGTCTCTGTTATCCGGCGAAGTGCTTGTTTTAGCAAGTCTGATCTCTCTCAACGCTGCTTGCAGCAGCAATACCCCATATTTGAATTGTGTAACGCCAAACAGGAGCCATTACTTGTTTGTAAATTGTCCTCTTATTGTTGAGCGGCAATTTAATGAACGGCCGTAGCAACCAGTCAAGCCTAGGCAAGTTTGCGTAACAACATGTTGTAGTGGTTTTAATATGAGCGCGCCATGTGAGGCACTTGTCTGAAATAGTCCGAGGTAATGGGCGTGGTCCACCTGCGGAATGATGTTGGAGTCATAGTTGACATCTTCACAAGTGCCATGCCTATGCCCATGCCATGTCTCTGAATTTTAATATTATTATTACCATGATGATGTTTCCTGTTTCAAGTATGTATTATTAATCCATGTTTGTCCATCCGTTTTCTATATGAAATTTGGGACAGATATGAACTGAGTGTTTTATTATTCTACAAATCTAAGAAAGCATAAGCCGAATCCCCGTAGATATAGTCCTCAATTAAACTTCACTTTGATATTTCCTAAATTTGGAGTGTCTAAATAATTGTATGTGAACTTCTTCGAATTTCATACGAAAAATATACAAATTAAAAAAGTTTTGTAATTAACATTTCTATTCTTCTTTCTACATCTGTAGTTGCATTTTATTTTGATTAACTCATTGACAATATTAAAACATAATAATTTCTCCAATAAGTGTATTTCATATGTAAATATAAAGAAATGAAATCTCCAAAATCTTTTCTCGATATCTTGGTCCGAGTTTAGGAATTGATTATTTTCTTATTGACTGGAGAGTGCTAACTAGGCCTTAACCAAATTTGATATGACATATTTGTACAATTTATGAACATCAACAAATTACAAACACTGGAAATTTGTCTAAGGAAAGAAATGATTGTCAGAAAAAATTTTGATGTGAAAATTTAACATTTTCGGCACCGTCTTCGCATGATATTGTAATTGGTTCATTGTGTTAAGCAGCGGCTCATGGTGCATAAATCGAAGGGAAGCATAATATTTTCATATATTCATATGTTATAAGGCTTATTAAACTTTAATAATCACTAATCGCACGGCGACTCGTTGTGATGTGAAGACGAAGGCGATTTTGTTAAATTTTACCTTACAGAAACCAAAGATGTTTCACATCAAAAACATTTACTAATATTTAAGAGTAAAGAGTTTGTGTAGCATGAGTTAGTATTGAACCATTTCGTTTGATTCCAATTCTTGTATTACATATTAAGATAAAAATTTATTGATACAAAACAAAAGAAATAGAAAAAAAAAAAAAAAAAAAACAAGAAAAGATAAATTTCCACCCACACAAAACAACAACTAAATTTGGCTTGATTCAAGCAAAAAATGGTAAAACTAAAATAAAATTTATGATTTAAATTCACTTAGTTAGAAATTGTTATATAACTGGGGATATAGCTCAGTGGTAGAGCATTCGACTGCAGATCGAGAGGTCCCCGGTTCAAACCCGGGTGTCCCCTTGTTCCTTTTTGTTTTTTTGTAATAAAAAAAAACACCTCAAAACCTTGGATTTTTCCTTACAAATTTAGCAGCGCTGTATTTAAACGAAACATCATTCGAGTTCAGATTGTGAGGTGCCCAGTTAAAAACACCTATAATTCTTCATCTTCTACATATAATCCACCAAGTATGCATTTGTGAAACAAAAACATTCATTGATTTTAGTTCTAACATATGAAATGCATACTAACAATAAATTTCTTTGGTGATGTTACCTTTAAATATAATATTGTATTTAGTACATACAATATTTATAAATCTAGTATACATAGTTCTATATATTGAAAATATTGTATGTGAAATGTAAATAAATGTATCAATCAGAAAACAATGACTACAACTATTCAAAGTGCACATCAATTATAAATTACAATATCAAACGACATCAAGCGAGTCAATAAACTCAAAACTGGAAGCCACCGCCTCAGACGATTCATTGCGACATTTCTCGATGCATAAAATTATCTATAGACGAGCAATTTTATTAGACAAGGACGACGGCAACGGCTCGCAATGGGGTGGTGGTGATGGTGATTTTAAAAATATTGTATTTTTTTACGTATTCAAATGAAATGCAACTTTCAACACACGAAACTATTGACGAACGCGAATGAATCGGCGGCGGTGCTAATCAGCGCAATGAATGCGACGACGATGCACGTTTTAGAAAATGCAAATAAAAATAAATAAAATAAAACATACTTGTATATATTTATAAATCAAAAAAAAAAAAAAATCCATTTGATTGTCATGCTAAGCGAATAATGAACAAAAAAAATCTAGAAAAATATATATGTATGTGTATGTGTATAGTATAGTAAATAAAACGTAACGAGGCGAATGACTGAACTTAACCTTAAATAAATTGCAACAATAAAACCAACAACAATAGCAAGATCTACAAAAACGGGAAATACAAAATTTTTAAGACTTTAGACGAGTTCACTTCTGAAAAAAAATTTAAATAAATAAGGAAATTATATTTATTGCGGTTAATGCACTCAAGAATTTAGAATAAAAAAAAAAAACTAATCGTAAGACGATTTTAAAACAACAAAAGATTTGTTTTGTTTTTCATTGATAAGATTACAACAAAAAAAAAAAAATAAAAAAAAAAAAATGGAAAATGTGGATATGTTATCGATCCTGCCAGGAGTCGAACCTGGAATCTTCTGATCCGTAGTCAGACGCGTTATCCATTGCGCCACAGGACCGTACATACAACTTGGGAACAAAGTTCTACATACTCCATAGGTAGGAGATTACATACATTCAAATTTCAAAAAGAATTTTCATTTTCACAATTTTTTTTTTTCCATTTACAAAAAAAAACATAAATATTTCAAAAAGAAAATTGATCAATCTTTTTGATAATAATGAAAAATTATCTGTCAGATACACATCTATGTCGAGAGTTGATTAAGTCTATTCCATGTACCTATACCCAAAAGAATTGAACTTAAAATATTTTCCAAAATTCATAGACTATATTTTTTCAATAATTTCATTATTTTACAAAATCTCTAGATTTTGTATGCACATAATTCATTAATGGGATCATCTCAAATGACCTTTGAATTCTTATTTTTTTTTATTTTATTATTTATTATTGTACTAAGCAAAATAATATTAATCGCCCAACGTGGGGCTCGAACCCACGACCCTGAGATTAAGAGTCTCATGCTCTACCGACTGAGCTAGCCGGGCACTCGAAATTTATTTTATTCAAAATTTTGTCATTATATGAATTTGAAAAGAATTTCAAAAATAGTTTTTGATGAAGAAACAAACACCATACAATGAATTGGTATTGGGTGATTTTTTTAGCATACTTTTTTTGATTAAAAAGAAAACACAAAAATTTTGTAAAAGTCTAAGAAATTTTTTATTTTTAGTTGATAAATCAATGCTTTGCCATTTACTTTTTAAAGATTATTTCATGTAAATGTGGAACACGACTATACATAAAATGATCCATAAGACAAGTTCAATTTTAAGCCACTTTTTAAGTAAATTGGCTTTAATGCTGCAATTGTTTATTGACTTAGACGAGTGATTTGACGTAACCCCATACAAAATAGCCTAAAGGCGTTCAATCAAATCACTGTTCCCGATAGGATGAATTTGGTCCGAATTTTAGTCTCTATGGCTTGAATTGAATTCAATTATGAGAACCATAGCAATGTATGAAAATATTTTCTACAAAGCATAGATAACAGACTATAATAATTTGATCTAATGATCATGCAATAGTAAAAAATTTAAAATATAGGATATCTGGGAATTCCCTCAGACAATTTTAAAAGAAGTTAATCAATATTCGAGACAGTGAAGTAGTTGAAAATTGGAATTCAGGAAGGTTTAATTTTTTAATTTGGAAACAAAAATATATTTGTTAGTAAATTCAATTATCATTATTATTATTTTATTTATATTTCATTTATTTTTCTATAGATAAAATATATATATTATTATTACCATGGATCATTATATTTGTATTGGATCAATATGTTCACAACTAAAATTTAATTTTATAAAAATTTGCATAGTTTTTAATAGAATTTCAAAATTTTATTCGAATTTCTTTTTGATTTTATTATAAGAAGTTGATGGGATATCAGAATAATCTACAGACTTTGGAAATTGTGTAGTTCGGTTGAACCTTGATTATAACTTAGTTGTATAAACATACAATTACAGAGCCCATGAAATCTAAAATATTTACATATTTAAAAAAAATCGTTTTCTCTTTAGCTTTTCCTTGATCTTCAAGTAAATGAGTGTGTATGCTATAAATTTGTACGAGTAGTTTGTCTGACTCTGAAATACCTGGACAATTGTAGTTTCTAAAAATTCTAAAAGAATTTTACTAGCCTCTATTGCCTGATCCAATGAGTATTTCCTTCATCCTATTCTTTGGAATTTGAGCCAAATTCATCCTCTTGGCTTTGATGAACCATATTTTCTTTCGATTTCTATCTACTTCGAGATAAGAAGACGTATTAGACGTATGTATATTCCGGCGGTATTATCTGATTTGATTGTATCTCAACAAGAGTATTTAAAGCATCTTCATTAGCTTGGGATTGTAGTAAGTCGCTTCCAAATGTTTCTCAAGACTGTCTTGATGTTCAAAGACGAAACTTAACGAATTCACATTTATCATTTAAAGCTTCGAATTACTTCCTGATCTATGGCTGAATCAAGGATTCAGTCGGTGTGCTGGACAGTTGTCTAGTTTACAATTTTTTTCGAGATTAATGTGCTTTATACGTGTAAGGGACGAAAGAGGTAAATCCAGGTTATTAGAGGTCCGGTTAATGGAGAATTAACTGTATTTCCATTATACCCATATATGCCCGGCTAGCTCAATCGATAGAGCATGAAACTCTTAATCTCAGGGAAGCCCCGCGTTGGGTGCAAATCATTTTTAGGTTGGATTAATAGATACATATCTAAGTACATATATTAAACGTTATAAATTGTCTTGTCGTCCGTCAATTAAACTAAAAAATGCATTCGATACTACAAATTGGAAATTTTAAATGTTGCCTGAGACACATTGAAAAAGAATAATATCACAATCAAACTCATCTTCTCTATGTGAAGTTGTTTGTATTCAATTTCTCCAAACGAGTTTCGCACGCGACTGTCTTAAATTCTATGTCAAAGAATATGAAAAAGAAAAGCACAAATAAAATTAAAAGTACTTAGACATGGACAATTTTCTCTGCTTACTTTAGATAAACTTGAACATGTCAAGAACAAGTTGGGCTGTCAGTTGTCCCGATGACTTCGACAGGGGCAAAAGTATATAGCAGTAGAGAGATACAGAGAGAGAGAGAGCAGAGCATGTTAAGTAGAATTGGAATCAGGTTAAGAGGAAAAATTCTTTTACAATTTCAATGTAGTGCAATTGACTCTGATGATGAAGACGATGCTTTTGTGGTTCAGACTGGTTTTGATTGTCGCAGGAAGAGTAAACTGTAGGACTTGAATAAAACATACTATAAATGTGCCATAGATATCTATAATGACATAATTGGCATGTACAAAAATCATGAGAGGCATTCAATATTGTATGTTTTATTGTACATAGAGCAATTAAATTAATTATAGGATTATATTACAATACAATAAATATTATTGTTAATTTTAAATTAATAGAAAATTATTTCTAAACTCATAATGCCTTCTGCTCTCTTATTATACCTACACCAATGTTTTTACTTGTTGAGCGTTTATCAATCCTGCGCTCCCTATCAATAAAATGACAGGGACTCTCTCCCAACTTCTCAATTCAAAAATTCTCTCAAATGTTATTTTTATAAAATTCAGAATTCTAAGATTCTAAATATTGATCCTTTTCATTACCGATCTTACTATACATAGAATCAAACAATTCACTTTGGCCAGTCAAGATCGACTGCCCGGCTAGCTCAGTCGGTAGAGCATGAGACTCTTAATCTCAGGGTCGTGGGTTCGAGCCCCACGTTGGGCGAATAGAATTTTTTATTTTAAATAATCTTATACTTAATCTAAATATTTGTCTTGTATGTAATATCAAAAATACAATAACAAAAAAAAAAAAACTTTCTTTAAACTGAATAAAAACAGATAAGGAATTCTCTTTTTGGTTTGATTTGTTCATTTGTCAGTCCGATTGTCTGTAACTCTATAGATACAAATTCTCTTTTGTAATCCATTCTACTCCACTTCTACTCTGTCTGATCTCATTCCCTGCCATACATAATTACACATCAAAGACATGGTGTATTGTGCATTGTATTTTTTCCAACTAAGTAGTACTAACCTACCCCAAGTTGTCTGACGTTGGATGTCTCGCATGCTCAATCAGCTCTACGAGTGTAGTAGAACCGTTTCGTTATATATCTCGTCGTACATATTTACTCCTCTACAAATATTTTTTTATTTTATTTTTTTTTTTTTTTGTTTTCGTTGCCTTTTACCATGTTTTTCACACACATGTACAATCTCAAAATATAAACAATTTGTCTGCACAAATAAGCTCGCTTTTGGGATATGTATGAATTATTGTTCAACTCGGTAGGCTTGTATTCGCATAGGCGTCTGTTACACAGTTAGGGACACTTATATAGATCAAAATGAATAAATTACGGTGGGTATTGTCCAAACTTCATAAAATTTCAACAAAAGTGAAAGAACCTATAATGTTCTGAAAACAAAGTGAAATCGATATTTAGAGGATATTATTCAGCACTAATTTGATGACCTTTTCTTAATAAAAACTTATATGTATGAATTCAAATTCTTATTATAGTTTTTAACGTGAAAACGTTTTTAAAAAGACTTCCACAGTCATGCCGAAATGGGTTGGGTTGAAACGCTTTTGGTTTGTCCAATACTTTTAATATATCTCGTGATTGAAAAGTCGTGGCGCCAAGTATTTTATATATTTTGACTCAGCCTTAAGTCCCGTCGTAAGCAAGTCGTTGCCTGTGAAAGCATTTTTGAAATTGCGCGCTTCCATATAATAATAATTTCATAATTATGAAAATGCTGTTATCTTGAGAATGGATTTACCGATTTTTATTTTGCTGGTTTCGTTATACATAGATCAAATTAGAAGAATATCAATGAAAATTTTTGGTTATACCAACGGAAAAGTTGGAAATTTGATTGTATGTATTTGGATTTTTATATTAAAATCTCAATAAAAAAGTATACTTTCTCTTTATTTTCTTTACATTCCATTAAAGTTAAAGACAAATTCTCAATTGTAAAATGATAGATTAAGAATCATGTTAGGAATTCTATTTTGAGCCATAAAGAATAATAGGTAGAAAAAAAAAACCATATACATAATCATTTGATTAAGACTTTTGATATAGCAGTATTTCAATAGATTTGGGTGTAAGCTGTACACTTATTCCTTACTTTCTTGCTAAACAATCAGTCTAATGTATTGCAAAATTGGTGGTGCCACTTTACATGTATCACATACAAGATATGTTGCCTGCTTGTAACCCTTTGGTCTTGAAATAGACTCACACATTTCATTTTTTTAGTCATGAATTATGCACTTATCATATGCTGCTACTAATTACATGACCATGACTATAGGTATATATATAGTTAAAGCTATCATGTTCCCTACAATGTCTACTCTTATTTATTTCGCTTCTTCTTTCTTTACAATAACAACAACAACATAAAATAGGAAAAAGAAAAATAAGTAAGTAGTAAATGACTTTGGTATACAAGTCTTGTCATTCACTCAGTTGACTCAGCCTTAAGTCCCGTCGTAAGCAAGTCGAATACCGCACTCAGACCCTAGTGCATACATATTTTAATACTTTATTTTCTTACTCGTTTAAGTTTTCTGTTTCTCTGTTATATTTAATTTCTTCTTTTATTTTGTAGTGATTTTGCTTTTTCTGCTGCTATGTTTTCGTCGTCTCTTTACTCTTTTCTATAGCTGTTCCCTTATAACAACAATACATAATATGTACATGGTACTACGATATATATGTATGTATATTACATATGAAAGAGTAGTTCAATATAATTTGCAGCTCTCAATGTTTCAGACATTGTTTTTCCTTCTATTTTGTTCACGCTGTGTGGGATTTTCAATGTAAAAATGTTCATTACTCCATACAACGATTAAAGACAAGTCTATCAGTCTGTTTGTCGGGGTCTGTCTGTCCCTTTGTCTCGCTATGTCTGTCCTGAAGTTCGTCTCTAGGTTTGCAGCAGTCTGTTTTTGTTTTAAATGTTTCTTTTTCCATTTTACGATGTTGCTTTTAATATTTTATGTGGCGTTCATTCTAAAACACAACACAATAGTATTACGAGTTCTTGAGTTTGAGCTCATTTGACTTGGAGGCAGTTTTATTTATTTTTTTTTTTTGTAATTTTATACTTCATTAATATGAACACAGAAGGAAAAAGGAAGAGAGAAAGAGTTGTGTAAATAACAATGAAACGTCAGACGAAGATATTTTTATAAAACACATGCAGTATTATGTCTGTACTATACATACATATGATATACATATGAACGTCGTCCTTATTATTATATTGTTGATCGACAGAGACATCCACCTAAGAATGATTATATTTTGTAATAACTGTCTACGTTTGTTTATTAATATGAGACCTTTAGAAAAATAAATTTAAGATCAATCGAAATTTGTTTATATCAGTTAAAACTTTTGCCACGTTTACACTTGCAATAATTTTGTATCCAATGTGATTATTTCATTACAATTTCTAAATTGAGGTCAATTATAGGCCCGGCTAGCTCAGTCGGTAGAGCATGAGACTCTTAATCTCAGGGTCGTGGGTTCGAGCCCCACGTTGGGCGCGGTTGTATTTTTTTTTTTTTTTTTTGTGGCAATTTTGCACTTTATTAATTTTAAATAAATTGTTCTACATGCAAAGAATTCTTAGTAAGTATATAAGCAACATTATATAAATATTTAAATATGTAGGTGTGCATGAGAGAATTATATTCTTTAGAACCTATGTAGGTTCTCTTAATATTGAAAACTGTTATATGGCAGACTCTTCACATGTGGCCCATTAGCTCAGTTGGTTAGAGCGTCGTGCTAATAACGCGAAGGTCGCGGGTTCGATCCCCTCATGGGCCAACTTTTTTTACAAATATTTTAAATATTTTTTTTTTTTTTTACTAACTATAAATTAATGATAACTTAACTTTTATATTAGCCATGGTTGCCGTGGCAGAATCCTTTTACAAAATAATAAAAAAATTTAATATTTTTTGGTGAAGTTCCAGCCAAGATTAAATAAAATATCAAAACTAACATAGATTATGTTTGCTAATATCCCGGCCTATTGTTCTTTATTTAAAAAACCAAGGTTTAATGTTAAACATTTAAATTTAGAAATTGAAAAAAAAAAAAAAAAAATTTAAGTTGGCCCATGAGGGGATCGAACCCGCGACCTTCGCGTTATTAGCACGACGCTCTAACCAACTGAGCTAATGGGCCAATTGCTTGCCTGTTGCCAAAATATAGTTTTATTAAAATTTCAAAATAAAAACCAATGTTTTCGATTGTTTGTATTTTCCACTTCATTCTATTTGTAAACTCACCTATGGTAGACAATGGTAGATTTTATTCCATTAAATTATCTATTTGCATCCAAATTTAAACAATCTGAAAAAGAAATTTTTATAAAATATATAAAGTTTATGAAAAGTTAAAAACATAAAATTAAAATACATAAAATATTTTAGAGTCACGAAAGAAAGATATTACTTATTATATTCTCTGTAGGTTAAGTGTGCTTAATATTCGATCAATTCAGATTCTATAAAGCGCCAAATAAAAAAACATAATTAACATCAAAATGAATTGGAAGTGAGAGTCATTTGAATTATGTATCTTCATATGAAGGGAAATCATATCGTCTGACTGTAGCATATGGAGAATCAGAAACAGACTTAAACAGAGATACATGTGTGTAAAAGGGTGTGTGGTACATAACGAACTCTTTGCACGAATTGATCGTATGTGTCATCTGTGAAATAAGGGAGGAGAAAATATAAATCAACAGAAATAAAAGAAAATAAATGAATTTGCTTTCAAAAAACAATAAAATTTTAGAAAATTTATTATTAGTTTATTTTTCCTCAAAACAAAATAAAATAAAAAAAAAAAAAAAGATACTAAGAATCCTCAAAGACTCCCCGACGGGGAATTGAACCCCGGTCTCCCGCGTGACAGGCGGGGATACTAACCACTATACTATCGAGGATGTTGAAAATGTTTTGCCAAAAATTATTCTTAGCATTACAAAATATATCTGTTAGAAGCGTTTTAAAGAACACTAAAGAATAAAAAAAATGCAACATTAATGAGTCATATGAATGATATTATCGATCGCTAACGTCATATCCCATATGGTCTAGTGGCTAGGATATCTGGCTTTCACCCAGAAGGCCCGGGTTCGATTCCCGGTATGGGAAGGGTTCTTTTTTTTTATTCTATTTATTTAATTTTTATTCTTTGTTTTTAAATTGAAATAAAAGGTCTGAATGAGTGGTGTCAAAAGGGCGTTTGAGTTGATTTTGGCAAAAATGAATAAGAGAGTCTTGAAACCGGTTGCGTGAGATCTCATACAGTAGTAACCAAAACAAAACGGACAACATAAAGCGAAACTCTATTTTGTTGTGAAAATATTTCGTGCATAGCTCAAGACCTAGATGCTTCAGCTTATATTGTAACCAGAATTAAGTTTTTTAGTTTACAATAAATGAATAAATAACTCTTGCATTTGGGGGTATATACTTTACATGATCAAACAAAACAGAATGCAGAATAAGATAAAAGAATTAGAAATTCGAAACGTTCACCGAAAATATGAGAAAAAATATGCAAAGGGCTAAATTATCCGGTTACTCACTGCTTCGATTTTCACTTTACACCATCTTGCACAGAGGCTTAAGGATGCCCACGGTACGCGTCGCAGTCCTGCAAATCAGCAATCGTCATCAATAAAAACTAAAAACCCATCAAACCGTCTAGCGGCAATCCTCATCTATGGCGAGCCGACAACGTTTAAAGAGGCTCCATCGTAATGATATTCTATGTTGAAGCTTACGTGCAACAAATGTTTGATGTAGTTTGTAATTACGAAAATGTTATAAACAAAAATTATAAAAAAGAAAAATCTCTAAGATTCGGATTTCTAATTTCAATATAACAAAAAAAACTTTTTCTTTCAAATTTTCAAACTAAAAAAAAAAAAACGTTTCCATATGTTTTTTACCTTAATTTTTATGTAACTCAGAAAATAAAAACTTTTCGTACTTTCCTTCAATTCCCGTACCGGGAATTGAACCCGGGCCTTCCGGGTGAGAGCCGGATATCCTAACCACTAGACAATACGGGATATGGCTTAAATTGTGCAAAAACAACCTTATGTTAAATCTCTGTAATAAACAAATGTATGTACATATGTACATATGATTTCTTCATTTCTTTTAAAAAAACAAAACAAATAGATTTTTAAATTATACTACTACTACTACTCTACTTTCTATCCCACTATTGTATGATTGACGTAAAACACGAAATGGATCATGCTGCAAAAAATTAGTCTTACAAGTACTAACAAGTATAGGAAAATAATTTTTTGTAACTCTTCTCGGGAACATTGAAATTTATACTATCAAGTAAAGATGGGGAAAAATACTGCTTACAATTAAGTTGTGCAAGAATGCAACACCAAGAGTAGTTCTACGACTGAATAATGAAGGAAGGCGGATTAATTTAAGACGGCTATGGGAAGATGATCACTAAATTGTGTGACGCGTTCTAGAGTGTGATCATTAAAACACAAACTTAAAAATGAAGTCATACATTACAGTAAGTTGGGATCAGAATTTTTTTTTTTTTTTTTGTTTTTACCAACTGAAAAATAAATTATAGTTGAAAAAATACAGAACTTTACCACACGGCAATTTTCAAGCACAACTTTATTAACTTTTTCGATATCGAGGCTAATTTTCCGAACTTCCTGAATTCTTTGTTCTAATTAGAAGCTTGAGTTTTTAATGAATAATAGTTTAGAGCATTAAATTTCGGTTGTATGAAACAAAAAAAAAAAAAAAAAAAAACATTTTTTTTTTCTTATCTCCCCGACGGGGAATTGAACCCCGGTCTCCCGCGTGACAGGCGGGGATACTAACCACTATACTATCGGAGGATGTTGAGTTAAGGTGAATAAAAACTATTCATACAGATCTCCGAATATTTTTTTTTTTTTTTTTTTTTTTTATAAAAATAAAACATGATTAAAATTTTCAGAAATTATTATGTACTAGTTCTAAGTTTGTGTTTTAATTAAACAGAAATAAATACCAGGAATCTTTTCCAACATTCCTAATAATTTCGTATACCATATTGTATGGTTTATTCTATGAGAATTTACTTTGTAAAGGCAAAAAGTAAATCTTGAAAATCTCTTTCGACTTAAAGACAATCTTAGACACTTTTAAGATATTTTAAACACAATAGGCAATGGAGAAATTCTTACTGGCATTTTGAGTGGTCACTGTTGATTCAGATAAAGTTCTATGTATACAGTAAAATCTTCCGTCGCTGTACACATTCATTGGAACCCTAAATATCCACCTGCGGGAATGTATTTTCTTCTAAAAAAAAAACATAACTTGGTACTAAGAAATTTGTGCGGCCGCGGAAAAACGGGATAAAATAAAATCTCACATCACCTGATAAGAGAATGTGAAGCATTTATATTTTGGAAACTATATCCAGAACGGGAGTGAGACTCCTTCTCTGGATTCTTAGAATATATGTACATATAGTAATATATGGAATCTAAGGCGATCTCACAGAGAATCTTAAATTAAATCTCCATCATCTTACAAAACATGTCAAATGTTATCGGGTCCTGTGATATCCAGACCAAGGAGGATATGAAATGATCATTTAAGTACAAATTGGTGCATTTGTTCGGTATTCCTGATAGTTGGTGTTCAGGTTGAAGTAACTCGTCTTTCACCAGATGGTTGGTAAAAATGTTCATCTATTTGATTATTGGTACTGATATGTATTGTACATATGTAAATTGTATATTGTTTTCATCTTAATACAATATATGGCAAAGATCATTAAGTATGTGTAAATAATATTAAAGTTTGAAGAAGATATAGAAAGACATAAAAATGATTACTTATATTTTTAAGATAGAAATACTTACTTTTAGTTTATGTTCGTAATTTCAGTTGCAATAACAACAATGGAAGCATTGGATATGCCGTCGGAGATGAACACAAATGCAACAACAACTTCAAAAATAAGACAATCACATTACAAAAAAAATAATAAAATAATAAATAAAATGAAATGAAAAAAATTTTAAATATGCAACAAAAAGTAACAAATTTTATATTAATTTTATTATTGTATTTTGTTTTTGGTTTTGTTTCCGTATTTTTTAGGAGAAAATTTGTTTTTCAATTTGTTTCTCAATTTTGATTCGTTTATTTATTATTATTATTTTTTGTGTTTTTTTTTTTTTTTTTTTTTTGTGTAAATTTCTTTAATTTACTTTGCTTTGCTAGCCAAATTCGTAATATTGTATTTGCACGCACCGCACAATTGTTTGGGTATCTTTTTCTTTTTCTTTAATTTTGTTATTTTGTTTTTCGTATTTATTAACACAAAATTAGGTGTTTTTTGTTGTTGTTATACTGCGATCATAAGCAAAAAATGAGAGGAATAAAAGAAGGAAAAGAAACATGTGAATTGTGAAAAATATTTGATATAAAGCATAAGTGATTAAAGCAAATCTTGTGGACATTTAAGGGTATTTGCAACAAATGCTCGGTAAATTTATGTCCTTCACAATTGTATTGATATTGAGAAATTCACTTCATTCATTTCGATTAAGACATAAGACTTTCTGATTTATAAAAGGAAAGAAGTTTTGGAGTACTTTTAATTTTGTTTAAAAAATTTAAAATAAGATCCATTTCCATAAATACTGTGTATACTGTGCTTGTTCCTGTGTAAATTTTTGGGGTCTTAACAAGTAACAAACAATCGTGAATTCTTTTAAAGCATAAAGTCACTACCATAGATCAATACCTAGGTAGGATCTTCAATGCGTGACAATACTATGATGAAAGAAAACATTTATCATCATCATGTCATATTACTAAAGAATTTTAGCAAGACTGTCCTTCTATGCAACAAACATCGAAGAGAAAGAGAGAGATCCATAAATAAATAATAAATACTTGTATATTATTCCTTGTCATAGTAGGAAAGATCAGTTGAATCTGTCCTTCTGTAAATGTAAGAGATTTCGTCATTTTACTATGCAATCAAAGAAATTATTTTAAAACATAATATCAATTTAATTACTTAATGGGGACTTTTAAACACTTCTTACAATAAGAAAGAATTTTATTAAACTATTAAGATTGGATCGCATTGGATTTGATGAGAGTTTTGTAATGCTTATGCAAAACTAATCGTATATTTTTTTATGTATTTCTTTGCCACCAAACTTTTTTACCGCAATTTTTAAAAGTTTCATTATTAAATATTTTCTTTTGATTTTTTGCAATTCATTTTTCCGTTTTTTTTGTGTTATTATTATTTTATTTGATTATTCAAACTTTTGGGTAATTTTATTTACTTATTTCTCTTATTTCACTTGTTTTATGTTATTATTTTATTGTACATATTTTATATTTTACACGTACGCACGCACAAGACTAAATAAGTACAACAAATGAAATGTTAACTTTCGACATTCCTCCGCTTCCAATAGTTTCCGATTTTCCCGATTCAAAGCCAAACGAGCGACTAACGACTAGCGACTGCAACTTAACTGTTAACTGAAAATGTTCAATGTAACTGCAAGTGTATGAGTTAAATCAGTCGATGCGAGAGAGAGAAACTCGTTTGTTTCTTGTATTTCTTTTTTTTGCATTTACACCTAACATTATTGTTGTTGTTGTTGCTGCCGTTTGTGTTGCATTCGTATGAAGTCGTGTCGTGTCGTGGTCGTCGTGGTCTTCGTTATTATTTCGTAAGGCAATTTGTTTTGTTTACTTACTTTCGGTTTCACATGCTGCTTAAATACATTTTAAGCGCATGGTTCTCTACATCCCGTATTGTCTAGTGGTTAGGATATCCGGCTCTCACCCGGAAGGCCCGGGTTCAATTCCCGGTACGGGAAACAGTTACAAATACTTATTTTTTTATTTTAAATAGTAGTCATGATGAAAGAAAACTTTCTTTAAAATGTGTATATCGTTAGATTAAGGAGACAAAATTTCAAGTCCTTAGATATTGAAGAGAGTCTTATTTTTAATATAAAATGATTATTATTTAAAATAGTAAAAATAAGTGAAAAACGTAGTAAACATTATATTGAATTAAACAAACTTTCACAATTGGCTTTTGGTTTATAGATTTCCAATATTGGCAATCCCTTAGTTTTGACAAAAATCAATTGCAGACTGGTAAAACACAATTGTTCTTAAGTGTTAAAAGAATTCTAAAATAAAAATAGCAAACATAGCTTGAAGTGTCTTATGACTACACAATTTTTTGATTTTCATTACATATTTTTAATAATTAATATTTTAATATGTACACAAGTATATGATAAATTTTGTATGTAATGAAGATTGAACACCAGTCATGAATCCATTGTTTTGTATTAAATTCAATAAAATAACATAATCTCATTTTAAGTTTGGTATTTTGCCACAAACCTTCAATATCCTCGATAGTATAGTGGTTAGTATCCCCGCCTGTCACGCGGGAGACCGGGGTTCAATTCCCCGTCGGGGAGTGTTTGCAGTTTGTTATCATCAACAACTTTTTTCTTTTTTTTTCTATATATACATTTTTTTTTATACAGTTTTTTTTTTTATCGTATTTTATAAAATTATGTAGTAGTTATTTTAATATTAATTAACTTCAGTATAAAATATATAAAAATATTGAAATATACATGTCAACGACGCAAGTGTTGGGTAGTTGAATTGTGAACTGTGTTATTACATTTTCGCTTCAAATCTGCCGACGGTCCTGTGGCGCAATGGATAACGCGTCTGACTACGGATCAGAAGATTCCAGGTTCGACTCCTGGCAGGATCGAGATACACACGGTTTTCATTTTATTTTTTTTTTTTTTTTATGAAATACATACTTATGCACATTTGTATATTTAACCCTATTTTTGTTCTTTTTTAAGGACTCCAATAAAGTAAAAAAAAATGTGTTATTCAATAATAATTCAATTTTATACTTCATTAAATCAATACCAGACAATCAATATTTAATTTCTTGGGCGGGATTCGTAACCAGTGAGAAGGGGCGCACAACCTAGACGCGTTTGCGATTTTCAATTGAAAATATGTGTTGCAATTTGATATGATAAATTTAACATAATTTAACTAAATATCAAAGATTTTCTTTCTGATTGTCTTAATGTTATGTGGAATGTTAGAAAAACTATAAACAATTTGAAATCTGTAATTACTAATAAGTAACATATTTTTGAATTCTCGCAGTAATGTGATCAAACCACTAGAGGCAGTCAGTTATGATAGTTCAATCAACAGTAGATTAACGATTACAGTTTTTAAGTTCACTGCTTGTTAAGCATGATACCACACTGTCTTATCTATCAACAATAAATCAGTTCGAATAAAATACTTATTTGGCTATCTTAACCCAAGCGGTCCTGTGGCGCAATGGATAACGCGTCTGACTACGGATCAGAAGATTCCAGGTTCGACTCCTGGCAGGATCGAGGATATATAATGATTTCAAGTTACTTTTTTGTTTTTTTTTTTTATTATTTTCGACTGTTGTTGCACTATAAATTACATATAGAAAATAATTTTATTATAGGTAGAATAAAGCAAATTGGTTGTTAATAAAAACTTTTCATAAATAAAATGATTTTCATTCTAAGTATATATTTTGTCACACGAAGACCAGGTGCCCGGCTAGCTCAGTCGGTAGAGCATGAGACTCTTAATCTCAGGGTCGTGGGTTCGAGCCCCACGTTGGGCGAGTTTTTTTTTTTTTTTTTTTGTTGTTAAATATCTTATAGTATAATATTTTCTTCAAAGGTTTATCAAACTTGGTATTTTATTATATTTTGTATTGCAATTAATAGTAATTTAATGACTCCCGTTTCATAGATTATTCTTAGAATTAGAATTATCATAATATAAAATATCTATTTAGTTCAAATATACAGAAATGTCATTGAAATGACCTTGTTTAGTAATACATTATTTACGATTGTTTGAAAACTAAAAATATATAGTAGATATAAAGAAATGGAATCCTATTTTAAAGTTTGAGTAAATCCTTTGGTTTTTACCTTCTTCTATTTAGAAAGTTATTACGTACACATATTCTTTTACTTTAACGACTCTACCTTATTCTCATCTCATCTCTTCTCTGTTCTATTCCTTTTCTTTTTTATTGAATTTCCTTTTAAGACATCGAACAGCAAAATCCACTTAAGGTTTGGCATTTGATGCAACTGGTCTTAGGAATCAGAGGAACAAGGGCGACGAAGGAGGCGAAGGACGGCGATTTGTGCAATGCAAGGATTTTGTGGTGGTAATCAGTTGAACATGGCTGAACAGCAGCAGGTGGTTTTTGTGGCTTCAACTTGCAATTGAACGACAAAATATATTGTCAACTTGAGTAGATTTAGTTCGGGATTTATAATGTAATCTTTCTGCGAGTATACGAGTTGTGTACAACAAAGGTGTGTATGAATGAATTTCTGTTTAAACTTTAAAGTAAAAAGTTTCACTGCCAAAAATTTCTTTATTTATATACATAATTTAAGTTTTAACTAATACAGATAGTAGTAGAAGGTTTAAACACCAAATAGAATAAGAGATTATTTTAGGGAAGGGCGAAAACGAGTCACCTTTTCACAGTGGCCTCAATTGGGCCCATTGTAACAAACCGCATAATTTCAGACCTTCCAAGATTATGGTGTTTACTAGGAATTGTAAGTTTTTCTACAAGTTATGTTACCAAAGTTTAGGAGCCTAGTTCAAATTAGAATATTGAGATATTTTTACAAGAAAGAGTTTTTGAGCGAGCTATGTGGCATGAATGTTTTTGCCACTCTTATATTTTTGCTTCCATCCAAGAGTAAGAAAACTTCTTAATTTCATTTCTCAATTAGAAACTCAAAATTTCAGAGATTTATCAATTTTTGTATCTTCTAAACAAGTGTGACTAATAACCAATGTAAAGCTAAGTAGTGTGATTATAAAATTTGATTTTCTGTCTGTTACTATGCAAACAAGGTCAAGTAGAAATTGGGTCTTACTGATGTTTATAGATAAAAGTAGTATGTATGTATGTCGGAACCAGTACATCCAAATTATGTAATAAGAAAGTGCGCGATGCAAAATCAAAACAACAATCTTAGATTTAATATATCTCGGAAGGAAAGCATTGAAAACAACCGGTCTATTACCGAGTGCAGGCAGAATTTAAACGCCTCTGAAATCTACCACACTTTTCCATATTGTTCCGCCGGAAGATAATGCGACGGTAGGAGTTCAAGAAATTGTTTTTTCTTGTTTATTTTGATTGAAGCGATTTTAATGTCAAATTTCATAATAAAAAAAATTGTTTTTGAGAGATGAAATTTGGACAACATTTTGAAAGTCATTTAACACCAGAATGGCGCCAACAATACTTAAATTATAACGTAAATATATTTGAAATTTATGCCGAATAGATGAAAATAGTTAAATTCTCTTAATTAGACATTAAAAGATATGATAAAACGTGGCGTTGAAGACGCCCCAGATCGCTCTCAAGTATCTGAACATACAGTAAGATTGTACTATTATACAATTGAAGTACAATTTTTTGAGGTATGTAATCTTGAGTTACTAAAGGTAAATAATTTCTTTATGGAGAAATTATCTGAGAATAAACGCAAACAAGCCATTCTTCAGACGCAACTCCAGACTATAGTGCTGCCACGACAGCAAATTCGTGACGGAGAGAAGGTGAAACGACCGACAAAAAATCAGTTACGTTACTCATATTCTGAATTCTATTTGAGTTTAATACTTTTACAAAATTATCAGGCCTTAAACCATACGGGATTTGTAAAGATTTGCAAGAAATACGATAAAAATTTTCATTCAAATGAAGGCTCTTTATGGGTCAAGAACAAAGTTGAATTGGCGGCATTTTATAGAAATACAACATTAAATTTCATTATCGAAGATGTTGAGAATCTCTTTACAGAACATTTAGCCAAAGGTAATCGTGCAGAGGCCATGGTCAAATTGCGTGTGCCACCACTGGGTGAACCTACAAAACCCAATTTAGTTTTCCGTGCTGGTTTCAGTTTGGGCATGTTTTTAGTCTTATTAATAGTGACTATTATCTCCTGTGAGTATAAGAAGTTAATAATGTCGATAACGATGAATATGTTTAAAACGATGCAGATGATGAACCTATTTTTGTCATATGGTGTTGGTTCGGGTAGACTATGCATGGTCTCCAAATGCTGAATACGTAGACGTCTTCATTACCCTTTATCGTGGTCCATTTACAATGTGCACCTTTTTGTTTTTCATGGCCTTTAATATAGCCGGCTTTCAACATTATGGCGTCAATTATATTTTAATTTTTGATATTGATCCACGAAATCATCTGCAACCAGCAAATTATCTTGAGTACGCTTCATATTTTGGTATTATCTGGTCTCTCTCGATATTGGGATTTATTTATAATAAAGCTCTACATGTTGATCCCTTCATCTTTCCATTTGCTTTAACTATAGTAACATTTTGTTTCTTAGTTAATCCATTGCCAATTATGAATTCTCAGTCACGTTTTTGGTTAATTGGACTAGTGGTATGCTAAATTATACTGTACGATCTCATCATTGTCATCTAAAATAATATAATTGTTTTACTATATTCTAGGGCCGAGTGATAACGGCACCTTTTCATTATGTTGGCTTTGCCGATTTCTGGCTTGGTGATCAAATAAATTCTTTGGTCGTCTGCATGGCTGATTACTATTTTTTAATACGATTCTATATGAAATACTGGTCCGAGAAAAAATGTATTCCTGAGAACTGCCTGCATAATGATTATTTTGTTATAATCGCACGTTGTCTTCCCGCTTGGTTTCGATTTGCTCAATGTTTGCGACGTTACTTTGAAGGAAAATCGAAGGCAGTCTCATATCTTGTTAATGCTGGCAAATACTCAACAGCATTTTTTGTCGCCTTTTTTTTGACTTTGATGACTATCCATGAAGGTAAACTCTCAAATAGACTATTCGGCTTGGATAAATAAATTTGTTACATTTAAGAAAAATATAAAAATATACTTGACAATCCTTATGCCTGGGGCTTCATTATCAGTTCTCTAGTATCGACAATCTATAATGTTTTATGGGACTTTATACGTGACTTTGGGATCTTTAAATTGTGGTCGGGTTCAAAAATATTTCTTCGTAGTAATCTTGTCTATCCACAGGTTAGTATTATCAACTTTAGTATCATTTATGTACATAAGTATATTATATATTTATTACTATTAATTCTTACAGATATTTTATTATTTCGTTATTATTGAAAATACTATTATAAGATTTTTTTGGATTGTCGATTTCTATATAAGTTTTTTTACAAGTTTTCATCAATATACAATTAAGTCAATTGCTAGTCTTTTAGAAGTCTTCAGGTAAAACCATCCGGTTTGATTAAAAATTTAAATGATGAATTATCTTTTTTTTTTTTTTTTTGTTTATCATTTATTTTAGACGATTTATATGGAACTTTCTTCGCCTGGAAAATGAACATTTGAATAATTGTGGACGTTTCCGAGAAACACGAGACATTTATTTGGAGAGAATAAGTATTAAAGATGGTGAAATTTTGAATAAAAGATTTGAGGAAGGCGAAAGAAAAGAAGTACGGGCTTCCAAAGCACGAATTCATACAATGTATTTCTAATTGTTCATTATAATGTTAAGTTTGAAGTTAGTCATTTAGATACTATTTATGGGTCTTTTTACTAGAGTTTTCTTTATGTTCAACATTAAAAAAATACATATTTTTCCGACAAAGTCATGTGAACCAATTTATTTACAAAAAAAAAACAAAAATTATCCAAAATTTCGATTTTTAGATATCAAGCGAACGGAGAACAATGATTTCAAAAGAAAATAGATTGTGACACGATCTGTGTGAGGTGGAGCGTCGTCTTGTTAAAACCAGTAGTGCTCAATACCATTTTCATGAACAATCGGCTCTAATAAATCGGTTATCATAGCCCGATAACGCTCCTGATTTACGTTTATTGTGTTTCCAGAGTTGGTCCGATGTTCATATCCGTAAAAATTCCGCACCACAGTATCACTTTTGTGTTACTCTTTAATAATTTGTGGTTTTTCGGTGGCGTAGAACCAACAATTTTGTTGGTTTCACCTCATGATGATTGTTTACCAAAAATCATCTTGGGTTTCGGCTATTTATATGACGAAATTCGCGCATTCCAAGGGACGAGACTTATCGGTTGGCAATAGTCGTTGAGACAATTGAATTTTGTACGGGAATAGCTTTAAATCAGATTGGATTATGCGCCGTAGACTAGTCCGAGTAATGCCAAATTGCGCAAAACGAAGTGAACATGATTCTTACTAATTTCAACCAAGCGTTCTAAGCGTTCTTTTGGTAGTGCTGGACATGACTTTTGATTATTTACTTTTTAACAGTTTCTATAGAAGTCGCTTCCGTGAATCCTCAATCATATGACACGTCTGTTGATTAAACAGCATCTTGTTAACACCGCCACTACTGAAGAGAATATCCTTTTAATTAACAATCTGAAAGACTTCTCAAATAAAAACAAAAACAAAACAAACAAAAAACCACTAATAAAAAATAATATATTTTTCCTTGAGGAAATTGCATGCAAATCGACATAAAATTAATTCCAGTGCTCAATATACACCGACTTAATGACAGTAATTAGTTAAACAAGCATGAGATGATGCTTTCCCTAAATGACACTTAGACTAAGTAAAAGTAATAATGAAGTTGAAAATAGGGATATATATAGAAATTATTCCCCTTATTGACAACACACTCACCCATCTTAGATAACGTCACGAATTTGTTAATTAAGCGCAAATGTTGCAAGTACAAAAGATATTACTAGTTCTACTTTCTCTCCCCCTTTCCACAATACGAGTATATAAGCTAATGCCATTTTTGTAACTTTGTGCAACAAAAACAAGACGTTACAAGGATATCATAGAGAAGCCATCAAGGATAATGAAAAATAAACTGCGTTGCACTGATTTTATCTTTGTAGAATTTATATGAAAATATATTAATTTATAAAATGCAAAAACTTCTTTTCTCTTAATGAAGCATACAATTTTAAAAGCGTCATTTTTAAAAGTATTTTTGATTTAAAAACAGGTAAAAACACGTTCATTTATACTTTAATTCAAATCTATACGAAATTTCTTATAAATAACTGAATTAGTAGCCAGACTGTAACAGAAAAACACATTCGAGTTTCTACGAATAGAATTCGGATGATAACAGGAGTCTTAACAGGGCACTTCATCATTAGGCTACTAGTTCAAAGAATGATCCTACCAAAACTTCTGTCGTAGCTGTGGACATGCAGAAAAGTCAGAAAGCATTCAACAGCTGCTATGTGACCTCCTGCGCTTTGTGAAGCCTTTCTTTAAAATTCTGGGTAGTATGAAATAAGTGTCACTGAGGGACTTTGCCCTTTTTGTTGGCGTTTCTACATGTTGGCTATAAGGCTTCTGGGTGAACACTTCTTCTGTGACAAGCAGCCTTCATATCATATCATATCTAACGTACTTATTCCAGATAAAGCGTTTCAGTTGTGGTAACTTATATGAACATACATACAAATATCATCTATGAATCAAATTGTACACCCTTCTGATGAAATTTCATGAAATATAGTGGTCTCCAGAAAATCTCGCACTATCATTGAAGGCTGCTTAAACTGGAGAATAAAATAGAAGAAACTAAAAAAATGGGCCAAGTGCGAGTCAGACTCGTAGACGGAGGGTTCCGTTCCAAATTGGAGTTTGTATGGGAGGTATTCCCCCTAGTGGTCCGATTTGACTGATTCCACAAATGAATCGCTCCTATATCTGAAACTTATAGTGTCTAAATTTCAGTTCAATAGTCCAAAAAACAAAAAAGTTTTTCTATTAAGAACCTGAATGTTAAATGGTGGGTTTGTATGAGAGGTACCCCTCCTAGGTGGCCGATTTGTCTGATTCCAACAAATTTACCGCGCCTATATTAAAAACTTATAGTGTCTAAATTTCAGTTCGGTAGAACAAAAAGCAAAACAGTTTTTCGAATATGAACCTGAATTTTAATGGGGGTTTGTATGGGAGGTACCCTCCCTAGCTATTCGATCAAACTGAAAGTTCGACAATATAAGTTTCAGGTATATAGCCATCAACCTTCCAAATTTCAAGATCATGGGATTACTGGATTGTATAGCTGCCATACAAACCAAAATGTTTCTTGTATGAGGACCCCTTTAAGTTTTTGAAAATATTTTAGTTTTAGTATTTGTTGCTGATGTCCGGATAGAAATACATATTCTGTGGAAATCTCAACTCTCTAGCTATTGCGGTTTATGAGATACGACCCGAGGACGGACGGATGGACAAATAAGTCTCTGCAATAGGCTTCCTTTTGGTCCGGAATCCTAAAAATGGATGATTTGGTTAAGCATATAGATCTTTATAAGTCGCAAAATATAATCATGAACAACTTTAATAATAAAGTGACTTATAGAACTTATGGAATTTAATGTAGTTACAATAATACAAATCGTTTTACATTGACTAATTAAGTCAATTTAGTTATTTTTCCACTTAAACAATTTCTGTATATTTTTTATGAAAAAAAAAAAAAAAATAAATGAAGTTTGGGAAAAACTTTGAAAGTCTATTAACGACTGAATGGCGCCAACAATATATGGAATATGGTGTGAGTACACCCAAATAAAGAACTTATCTGAAAGAACTTATCGAAGAGTTCATCTTATAATACCTATATGTATAATATTGTATAAACCTTCCCCTTTAGATACTTAAAGAGATGATAAAAAGTGGCATGGACAATGCACCACCGCCTGGTAGTAGCGATTATACCCTAGAGACTTACTATCAACGATTCAAAGATGCATTCTTTACTGAATGCACTGTTGAATTGCAAAAGGTAAATAATTTCTTTCTGGAAAAAATGTCTGAATCGAGTCGCAAGTTTGCATTACTTAAAATTCAATTGGAGACTACAATACCGAAACATAATGCGAGTGGTCATTCTTTACGATCCTTGCGTACATATATTGAGAATCCCAAACCCCAGAAATTGAGACATTTACGCTTTGCATTAAGTGAATTCTATTTGAGTTTAATACTTTTGCAAAACTATCAGGCTCTCAACTTTACGGCATTTCGTAAGATTTGTAAAAAATACGATAAAAATTTTCGTGTTAATGATGGAGCCGATTGGTTCCAAGAAAATGTCGAAGGTGCCCCGTTTATACAGTCACCTCAGCTGACACAAATGATCGAAGGAATCGAAAATCTCTATACAGAATATTTGGCAGCTGGCGACCGTTCAAGGGCCATGTCTAAGTTACGGGTACCTCCGCTGAGTGAATCGACAAAATCATCTTTGATCTTTCGTGCCGGTTTCAGTTTGGGCATGTTCATTGTGTTGGCCATTGTAACGATTATCTCATGTGAGTGCATATTTCTTAGAGATTTGATTTTGTTTTGTTTTTGATCTTTACTAATTCAATTGTGTTCACTTATTAGGTTTTTCAATAAAAACGAAATCCGAATATTCGGATGCTTTTACAAGTCTTTATCGTGGTCCATTCACATGGGTGCTAGTTATGTTTTTCATGGCTATTAATATTGCGGGCTTTCAACATTATGGCGTCAATTATATTTTAATTTTTGAAATTGATCCACGAAATCATCTGCAACCAGCAAATTATCTTGAGTACGCTTCATATTTTGGTATTATCTGGTCTCTGTCAATATTGGGATTTATCTTTAATGAATTCCTACATGTTGATCCATTTCTATTTCCACTGATACTCACTGTATTGATGATTGTTCTATTAGTCAATCCCTTGCCCATTATGAACTCTCAATCCCGTTTTTGGCTATTAAGACTTACGGTATGTTGAATTTGAATGAAAAGTAGAGTCTCCATTTATTGTTAACTAACTTCTATTGAATCAAAGGGACGTGTGATTTCGGCACCTTTACACTATGTGGGATTCGCTGATTTCTGGCTCGGTGATCAAATGAACTCTTTAGTAATTTGCATCGCTGATTATTATTTCAGTATCAATTTCTTTATCAAGTATTGGATTGGCAAGCATCAGATTGGCGATTGTTTTACAGAAGATTATTTTGTGGTTATTGCACGATGTCTTCCTGCTTGGTTTCGATTTGCTCAATGCTTGAGACGCTACTTTGACAGTAGTTCGAAATCAGTCTCATATCTTATAAATGCAGGCAAATATTCAACATCTTTTGCGGTCACATTCTTCTGGACCCTAATGACCACGACACGTGGTAAGTGCAATGGCAAATATAATCGATCCACTGACCAAATTTAAGTTTTCCACATTTTCAGATGATTATTCCGATTTATTTGCAAATCCCTATGTTTGGTGCTATCTCATAAGTGCTTTGATATCAACAATTTATTGCATTGCTTGGGATTATATACGCGATTTTGGGATCTTTAAACTTTGCTCTGGTCCAAAAATGTTTCTTCGTGAAAATCTTGTTTATCCAATCGTTCGTAATTGCTTGTTATATTGCTAATCATAGGATCTATATGTCTGTGTATTTCTATTTATAGTTTTTGTATTACTTTGCCATAATTGAGAATTTTCTCATACGATTTTTCTGGGCTTTTGAATTCTATTACGTGCACAATCATGTTTTCTCTTCATATTTCCTGAAAACTGTTGCTAGCATTTTGGAAGTCTTTAGGTAAGTTTTTGTAGAAAAGTCTGTTAGTTCTATGTAATTAATCTAATTAATATTTAAATGATAGACGTTTCATATGGAATTTTTTACGTCTTGAAAATGAGCATTTGAATAATTGTGGACGCTTTCGTGCAACGCGTGATATATTTGTGGCACCACTCAAAGCCTATGATGAAAAGCTTTTGGAAAACATGATGGATGAAGAGGATGGTGTTAAGAATCGTCAAAAACATAATAATGAAATTATTGATAAGAAATATTTTTAAACTTGTTAGAAATGTTTATACGAGTACAACGTTGTGATTTCAATTTCCATTTAGGATAGAAATGAAACTTTCTCTTAAGATCTACAACAGTGGAATAAATGTAACTACACTTGGGGGTCCTTTTATTTATACTCCTCTACCCCAGTATCCTTCCCAGTATACTGCTGAACTTATGGTAGTTTTCTTCATATTTAGGGAACTTTATGCAAGAATCAATCACCCAGAATGCATTTTACTCTCCAGTGATTTCTTCGTCTTTGTTGCTTATGTGTTTCGCATGAATTTATGACTTCATGGGACAAATTGAGTTCGTTTGCTTTCCTTCCTCGTCCACCCACATTAAACCGAAGGAATGTTCACCCGGACATAATAAAAGAACGGATACGCTATCTTTCTTGCTACGGGCGTGCAAGTAGCAGCATAAATTAAATTGCAAAGACACAAATTTTTCTACAACTGCGTCTTTTTCTTAGCGTCCTTTTTGAAGGATATGCATGCACTTAAAATGGATTCAGCGAGGGCACCAAGAAGACAACAAATGTCTTTATCTCTAACAAAGACGAATAGCGAACAATTTAATTGTAATTTTTTCCATTGCTTGTTAAAGTCAAACCACCAAAATCCCCTCCCATTTGTCATCCCTAACGGAAGACTAGCGGAGCATTCTTTACATTTAAAATGGATTCCTCCATGGCGCATCATATTCTTCTTAGCTCATTGTGTATTGTACTACATACTATATTCTCCCCTAATAGATCATGTCATCATGTCAACATCTTTTACAATTTAATTGTGCCATCAAACATTTGCGAGGTTAATTTATACATCATTCAATATTACGCACGAGTTGTTAGTTTAGGGTCGCCTCTCTTTGGTTTTCTTTCTTCATGGACGTGAACTTAATAATATGTACAACGTCTTTTGTGGCATACTACAGGTTAAGCAACCGTTTTTAGATGAAATTCAAAGGTTGTGCATTTGTCGGAAAAGAATTAATTAGTTTGTGTCTTGTCGAAATTATGGAATATTGCGTTATTTGATTCATGCTTATTAAAAATAGTGTTGTAAATAATTTGTGCAATAATATTTCACATCTTTTGGAAATTCAATTTTATTTTATCATAGTAATGAAAAAATAGAATCATGAACATAATTCCACTACAGTAAAAGAAACTATAAACGTATTTTGCCATATGTCCCATATGGTCTAGTGGCTAGGATATCTGGCTTTCACCCAGAAGGCCCGGGTTCGATTCCCGGTATGGGAAACTTTTTTTTTTTTTTTTATTTATTTAAAATGAAAATACAATAAAAATTATTCAAGCGCTTTTTTTTTTTTTTTTTGAAATGAAATTAGTTATAAATTCAAATAAATTTTTGTTCAAGAAAAATAATTTTTCTTGTTTAAGCAAAACATTTTAATTTGAAACGAAATTGTCTTGTTTAATTTTTCCATCTAATTTTTTTTAAAAGAAAAAAAAAAAAACAAGAAGAAATTTTCCAAGGACATATTTATTTTCGAACTCGTCAAACGGAAAACGATCTCAAAAAAAGAACTACCATTCTATATTCCCGTACCGGGAATTGAACCCGGGCCTTCCGGGTGAGAGCCGGATATCCTAACCACTAGACAATACGGGATGTAGTGGATTGTTGACAAGAGTCATACATCTATTTTTAATTAAATATTTGTATTGCTCTATAGTTAAATGCAAAACTTACAAAAAACCTTTTTCTTATTTATCAACTTTATTTTGAATAGCAACAAAAATCTCAAAGTTTTCATTTTTAAAATTGTTTAGTTTCTTTTTATAAATTTTATATATACAAAAAAAAATATACAATAATATTATGGTGATGGAAAAAAAATTTATGCCCCGGGTGAGGATCGAACTCACGACCTTAAGATTATGAGACTTACGCGCTACCTACTGCGCCACCGAGGCTATATGAAACAGGCGAACATAGAATTGTTGTTCAAACTAAGAACAAATTGTGATTCTCTTACAGAATACAAAATTCAGTAAAATATCAAAAACTAATTGCTACAAAATGATGTTGTAATAATAAAATTTCAAAATAACTCATATTATTGGATAAATGCCGAATAAAACCAAAAAAAAAAAAAAAAATGGAAATTCACCTAGCTAGGATACCATATATGGTAACTGTAAACTTAAGCATTTCTTGACTAAACTGGATATTGTTCATACACAAATTGGAGATTCTTCAGGGTAATTGACGAAACTTCACTGAGAGTCGATGCTTAATAGTTTCAAATGTTTTGAAAAATACTCCGACTACAATATTACAATCTCATTACTTGAATGATTTCGGGTAAATACAATATACAATATACACTACATGTGCTTTGATTATTCGAAAAAGGTTCCTTTAAGTTTCCTATAATTTTCGTTATGTTCGAAACCGTTACTTTTGTAGAGAGTGTGTGAATGTGAGTTTTTCAAGTTTATTTTGTTCTTGTATGTATGTAATTGCTCACTACTGAAGGAAGTGATGAAAACTGGGAGATTGGAAGTTAAACATTTGATGCTGAGAGTGTATGAATGAGGCGTATGTGTGATAAATTGATGCAAAGGGAAACTGCCATTGGTTTGGATGGCGATGCAGTTTTACTTTATATCCGCTGCTCTGAAAATTTATTTCATCTAATACAGTTGAAGTCTTGAAGTTAAAGGCTCGGTGCAGATTCGAGTTTCTCATGTACCACGGAGCTCCAGATATGCGATGAAGAGCTTTGTTTTGAAAGGCTTTGATTGTTATAATTAGCAAAGGAACTCCATATCTGTATGCCATAGCGTCAGGCAGGGGCCACCATTTGCTTATAAATCAGCAGTTTGCTATTCAAAACTAATCTAATCTGCGCAACTTCTAGTTGAAACAGGCAGCAACACTTCTTACAAGGACGCGCCAAGTGAGACTTTTATCAAGAATCAAGCCGAAGTATCGAATTTTATCTACTTGTGGTATGACACTTGAATCATCAATGGAATTATCGCAAGTAAGATTGAGCCTTATCAGCCGACACTTTGGGGGAGCCGTCATATGATAGGATGGCCATGTCATTCGCAAACGTTGCCAGCAATATATTCTCGTCGTCTGGCACAGGCATATCCGAAGTGTATAATGAATACAGGACTGAGGCATCTTGACCAAATTGAATATAATAAAAAAATGTGCAATGTTAAAACAAAATGGCAATCAAACTTAATTACAATAATTATCATTAACATTATCTGAAATGTACATATGAATGTCATAACATTAAGAAACGCACTCCACCTAAGCATTTTAAATTACCTCAATAAGGAGGGAGGCAAAGTCCTTCAATCCCTTCCTGTCACACTAAGGCAAACAAGTACTCATTGAGAGATATAAAGAACTGCATTCGATTATAACTTTCATTGTAATGAAAATCTCCATGGTACAAAGTCAATATGAAAAGTGTAAAATGAGTTAAAGAGAAAAGTAAAGAGGGTGCCAAGTTTAATGCGAATGAAGCAACAACCAACATTCATTCTATCTATGCGTGTAACATTTTGTTTGTTAGTGTACAATAATGTCGGGTGGTTGTGTAAGTTTCACCTTAAATGTCCTTGACGACCAACAACAACAACAACAACAACAACAACAATACAAACGAGTATAATCCACTTGCGAATATAGTATAAAACCATGTAAGACGAATAAGTTCCTGCTGCTGTTGATTGGTACTAATACAAGGTACTACCACCATATCGTCATACTGCCATATCCTTGCCCTTTAGAACAATGAGAATTGCGTTTTATTTGTGGTTTCTAGTTATTGTAATTGTTGTTGTTGTTGCGTTTTTACTAACTGTTGAATGCCATATGTTGTTGCTGATGTTACAGTTATTCAGTTTTGTGAACACGTTTGCAAAATTCTATTAGCTTGGGAATTTTTCTTAAGTGTCACTTTGAGAGTTTAATGCAAACAAAAGTAAATTTAAAATTTTATGATTGGATTTGTTTTTTTTATCAGCAAGGAACAGAGATTTCTTTGCATATTAAACAAATAAAAAAAGTTTGGTTATATAAAAAGAATTTACATGAAGAAAATAAAACAAAAAAAAAAAAAACAGAAAACTGCGCCCAACGTGGGGCTCGAACCCACGACCCTGAGATTAAGAGTCTCATGCTCTACCGACTGAGCTAGCCGGGCATATAGAAACATGTATTCACTAAAAACTCAGAGACATTTGAAAACACCCACACCAAATATTACAGTTTTCAAAAATATCTATCAATGTATAAAAATATAAATAAATATATTATATATATATATATTATATTATAAAATGTCTTATTATTTTTACATTCAGAGAATTCAAACAGGGGTTTTTGCCATTTTGTTATTTTGCACTTTGGTTTGTTAATGCCCGGAATCATTTGTTTTTGTCCAATTTCTTATCTATTGGTTCTTAAACTGTGAGTTGCTATCCTAAGATGATATTTGAATGTTAATTGTCTGTGTACTAAAACATAATATAAATAAAATAATAAATCAAAGTTGATTTTTGTAGTCAACAAAAAAAAAACAAAAAAAAAAGAAGAGGTTATGAATGAAGAAGTAGGGAAAGTCATCCATATTCTTAATGATTTACATCGTCGCATGTGTCAAAATTTATTTCATAAACTCCAATGAGGGGTTCACAATGTTTTTACTTTGCTTATTGACCATTTAGTAGAGTTGAGATCGTAAAAATTCAAACTAATCATGTTAGCAAGGTACTCAGAAATTGAGGTTGTAGTATGCTAATATGGATTTCAACAGTCTTAAGCCTTCCAAGAGGTAGTTTTGCTTTGAAGTGGGAAAGTCAATTTAAAGAAAGACACAAATCCCATAAAAATTCATGGATCATCCTGTCATCATCTTAATATGAGTTACATAATATGTGATCGAATCGACATAACATTCAAATCTCGGCAACATTCTCTTTTTTTTTTTTCTATATAACATTATTTCTTTAATAAAAAACTTAAAGACCCATGTCACAAGGCATTGCAATTTCTTTGTAAGAAAATAGTATTGTTTGGGTATCCCAGTACAAATGGCAAGAAAAAGAGCTCCGGTATCTGGACCAAATCCGAACAGAAACACTAGTGCTTCTCTTTTGTCGGAAAATTAATTATGTATAAATATACGAGTATACGTAAGTAAATTGTAAACAATATTTTATACTTTGAGCGACACTTGGATATTAGCCATAAGGCGATATAAACAATTGTCATCTTCACTGTTTTCATTTCTTATTATTAAATTCGAAAATTCCGAACATACCAGTGATCTTATTTCCTTTAGCCAACACTGCTCCCAGAGAACAAGTAGCACGATATTACTGCGAACGCAATGAAAGAAAAGTCACCTAGTAATGTTTTATAAAAAATAGGTTTGTGTGGTTTTCTTTCCGTATTACTATAAAATCAACATTTAAATATTTCAAGTATAAAAAAAATTATCATTTAAAAAATTAATTAAAAAAAAAAAAAAAGAAAACTTCGCCCAACGTGGGGCTCGAACCCACGACCCTGAGATTAAGAGTCTCATGCTCTACCGACTGAGCTAGCCGGGCAATTGTGTGGTTGTCGACAAATGTCACATTAATACTAGCAGTGTTTTTTCTTATGAAACATCTCGGTTACATTGAAGCATTTTAACAAATGTATTTATTCATTTCCATTACACAGAAAACTAAGTTACTAACAAAGATATATTGTTATTTACAAAGAGTTTTCAAAAGTCGCAAGAACAAAACATTTAATTTGAATTTTTTGTTTTTCTTTTTTGTTAGCATTATAGTAAACTTTTTTTAAAGCAATTATTTGCGAAATTGGCGATAAATGCCCGGCTAGCTCAGTCGGTAGAGCATGAGACTCTTAATCTCAGGGTCGTGGGTTCGAGCCCCACGTTGGGCGAGTAGTTTTTTTTTTTTTTTTTTGGAAAATTAATTCTTTATATTTAGTTGTTTGAATATCATTACATGACGGAAAAGGATTCAACTTTTAGTACTTTTGGATTTGTGCACAGAACATATGAATGGGGATACCATAACCATACATAATCATATTTCCATACAAGAAAACAAGAAAAGTATGGAGCAGAGACTTAATGCATTGGTTCTGGCGAGTCACCAAATTTTTTTATAAGGAAAAAAAAAATCAGATAACAAAAAAGTAGCATTTATATGCACCTATGCAGCGATCCTGCCAGGAGTCGAACCTGGAATCTTCTGATCCGTAGTCAGACGCGTTATCCATTGCGCCACAGGACCGTTTGGCAAGCATAGTCTTAAAATTGTATTTTACAAAAGCTTAATATTTTATGTGCTTTCGTAAAGAGTTTAAAAAGAATGAGAGGGAAGAAAAAGCTTAGTAATGCTGAAAAGCTTTTATTAGCTTTCCGACTACAACAACAATAATAACAATTTAAAGCTTTCTTTTCTTTTTCTTGTTTTCCATATGTGCTAACCGAAAAACTAATAGAACTATAAAAATATTGATCAGTACTTATTAAAGCCAAATTATTGAATTAGAAAATCGGGATTAATATTAAATTTGTATATTTACTTGGTTTTTTTATTAAAAATAATTTTATCTCCATTTTTTTTAAACTACTCGTTTATTACAAACATCTATCCTTTCATGGAGTAGAGAAGTGGTGTTGCAAAATCGTTTTTCACGTAGTGAATATTATTATTAGTTTGCCATGAATTTTATAACAAACAAAGGGAGACATCGGAGAACCCATGAAGTATATGTATATATATAATCTTGATCACCTCGACGAGATGAGTTGGTCAAGCCATGTCCGTCTGTCTCTGTCTCAGTTTTTGAGCTAGAATACTGAAATTTTGCACAAAGAGTTCTTTTCACCAGACGCTGTACACCTGTCGTTATCAGCCGAATTGGACCACTGGTACAGGTACCTCCCATACAAACCCAAATTCAATTTGAGGTTCATATAGGAAAAACTTAGTTGCTTTTTGTATTATCAACTTGAAATTTGAATACGATAAGTGCCTGAGCCATATTCACCAACCTTGTAAGAGTCAAGACCATAGAATTACTGGATCGTATATATTAAAAATCAATAAACGATGTTTAATTGAATATATCAGAACTGCATTCAAAAAATATACTAAAAAATTGTCCATTGTTCATAAAAAAAAAAGAAATTGAAATAATTTTCCATAAAATTTAACAACTTTTTTGCATTATCCCCCTAAGAAGTTCATATCTTCTACTCTTCCATTATTCCATTTCAATTCTTTCTTATGCGAATGATTGAACGTAAAACATTTGTTCAATGCATTTTGAGAACATTGATAAAGCAAATGTTGCTTGCACAAATCTACATTTATCTATAAGTATATATATTTTAGTATAGTTGTTACATTCCCCCACCCCCTTGAACTTAAATACTCGTTTTAAGCAATTGTCAGATCCCCCAAAAACAAAACAATCCACAATAAACACTGTCAAAATGGAATTTTTGGTTTGTTTGATTTTTTTGTTTGTTTGTTTTACTTCAGAGGAAGGATGATTGCTGAAGGATAGCGGGGGATGAGTGATAAAACGCATTTGTGAAAATGCATATCCTTGCAGTTAGAGCATGGATATTACTTATACGACTGCTAGCCAAATGCATGATAACATTTTATTTTCTTTCTTATTCACCCCTCTTTCATTTTACGTGTTTTTTATATTTTGGACTTTTGAAAATTTTCTTTATTCTCATTTTCCGTTTTTCTGTTTTAGTTGCAATTTTTATTTAAACTGAGGGTCGCACTAGGAAACTATGCACGCAATGGTCTGTGCATATCCTTCTTGCACTTTCCTTTATTCTGCAAAGTGAACAAATCCAAAAGGACTCATAAACACTTGCGAACTAAAACCGAAACGAAAAATCAAAACGAAAAATTGCAAAAAGGGTCCTTTCACACAATGTTTCCTTTATCTGAGTGTCGTTTATTTGAACATGTTCGTTCGCATCTTGTCATTGTTGTTTCTTGTTCTTCTCCTTAAACAACTTCGTCTTCTTCTTCTTCGTCTTCTTCTTTTTTAGCTTCCTTTCAATTGACATGGTAAGCAATCCTTGACCTGTCATAATTCCATTTCTCGTTGCTGACAGTTTTCAGTTAAATGAGATATATTCTTTTCGATTTTGCGTTACTTTCCCCACTTGGTTTTGGTCTCATAATATACAAAATGGCGCAGTTAAGTTTTGCTCTCCCTCTAAAATCAAAAAATAAAGTATACGAATATCCTTGTTTTTCTATATCTTTCATTATTGTTGTTGTTGTTGTTGTTGTTGTTGTTGTTGCTGCTGCTGCTGCTTTGTTTGCAAAGTAATTTTCTTTTTCTTGGTTCAATGCAGTTTTATGCTTCCTACCCCTTTTCACATCAAGTTTTTACTTTAAGCAACGAATGAATATCCTGCATTGGATAAGGATAATAATATTATTAGAAAAGACGTTCATAAATAATCGACTATAACATAAAATGGGAAACGGATTTTAGCTTAAAAATTGAGATTTACGATTTTTAGTGCTCATTTCTTTGTGCGTCGGGAAAATTCTTAACATATCAAGAGAATTTATGGAATTGATTAACTTGTTTCAGTCGTTGGTTTAGTGGAAATTTATAGTTTCATTTGAAGGAAGCTTTAAAATTTTGGGAAATATACTATTTATTATCAAAATTTTTTAAAATAGTTTATTATTTTTATTATTATTTATTTCATTTTCATCAGTTAGCAATATGCTGTTCCAAATAATGAAATTTTCCTCTTTGAAAAATCATGTAGTTGTCCTGATTATCGGATGTTTAATGTTACCCTGGCATTAAATTGCTAATAGTGATAATCAATTAACATAAAAAATAATATTAAAGACAAAAACGTAGTAAATTTGAAGTATTGAAATGTCTCAATTTATCTATTAATAAGAGTATATATGGATTTCATTGATTATATATACATGGTTCAAACATACAAGGGTTCTAGCTGTGGAACTTCACTATAAAGTCTAACAATCAGAACTCTAACCTGTACATCATCAAGACTCAAGTGCAGTCATCATTTAGACTTTTTATTTATTTTTTTTGAATTGTAGATTTTACAAATAAGAAAACACCATATTGCCTTCAGTTTAACGAAACACCAAACTAATTCCAATATTAAGTTAATTGACATTTTCAATTGCCTTAAAAACTTATATTTATAATTGTATTGTCCCGAGTTTAAAATGATTTTTAGATGGGAACTACATGTATTACATCACATGTATCTGTACTGCAGACTAAAATTATATTATGCATGAACTCAAATGGACTGAAGGAAGATGTAGGCAATGCATAGGTCAGTTGGCTTTTCGAACTTATCAAAAATATAATCATATATTCTATTTTTGGTGACTCATTTTCCTTTTTCTTCTTGGGGTTACTTTTGTTCACCCAAATCAAATAAGCTCAATTTAAAATCATTTTTACAATATTTCATTTCATTTCATCAGACTTCGAAATCCATTATTTTGACCCACAAAAACTGATAATAATGTTTAATATTAGTATTTCCAAGAACAATTCTCTATAATGTTCATTTAAATTACAATAGCTCAATATGTGTATATGGGGGTAAATATATTTTTCTTTAGTTTAAATGCAAATCACGTTTAACTTATCTCAAATGGAAATGTGACATTTGTGTCAATGATCGATGTGTTCTTAAGTATTAATGACTAAACCTTGTCTATAAATACCCCGAGAACAGACATTTTCATTTTTAAACGGATTTTGCAAAATGTTTAAATTGGTAGTTATCGTATTCTTATTGGCTGGACAACTTACTAAGTCATCATTTTCAATAGGCATCGGAAATGAAACAGGACGGGTAAAGAATGAAACTGATATTAAAACTACTGCTTTAAGTTATTGGACGGAAGACGGGCGTGATGAAAACTATGCATTAGCAGGTTATACCAAGGTTTGAACGTTTAGTAATTGCAGTGATTTCAGGTTTGATCCCTATGTCTTTGTTTCTTAGGTCACTTGGTTTCAAGCTCAACAGACTTGTGCTTCTCAAGGTCTTACTTTAGTAAGCTTTCATCGGGAAATTGATTTAATGCGTTTGAGAAATTTTATCTTTACCAAAGGTAAGTTTCGTCCTATGCTAAATTTTTTCATGGAATAAAATACTCGTTTTTTCAATCAATCTTAAAGCTGATTTCCTTTTCAACGAGTTTATATGGTCCTCAGGCAATGACCTTGCCACTAAGGATGCTTGGACTTGGTTCAGCAATGGACGTCCTTTCACCTTTATGAATTGGGAACGTAATGAACCGATTAATAACAGCGGCGTGGAGAAAAACTGTGTAAGATATCATGGTGGCACGGGTCTTTGGAGTACTGGTGATTGCAATAAGAGGAATTATTTTATTTGTCAGAAACGTTGTTAGTCGAATACTTCAAATTGAATAAATTTTATGATTTAAATTATGTAAGATTTTTCCATGGGGTTCTAAAAAAAAAGTTTTAACGGACATTTGAACTGTATCGATATACCGATCGTTTAAAAATATTCTAAAGTTTGTATAGGAAAAAATATATGGAGATTGGATTTCCTTTATTAAAAGAAAATTATTTATTCTTCATTACTGATCTCTGATATTTGTTTGTTAAAGATTCATTTCATTTTATTTGTGAAAGAATTTTTATCACTTTTTAGGGTTCCGGACCCAAAGGGTACCAAAAGGAACCCTATTGCAGAGACTTCGTTATCCGTCCGTCCGTCTTCGGGTCATATCTCATAAACCGCAATAGCTAGGAAGTTGAAGAATACACAGAATGTGTAGTTCTATCCGGGCATCAGCAGCAAATACTAAACCTAAAATATTTTCAAAAACTTAAGGGGGGTCCCCATACAAGACACATTTTTGTTTGTATGTAAGCTATACGATCCAGTAATCCCACGTTCTTGAAATTTGGTTGATTGGTGAAAGTGGATTAGAAACTTATTGTGTCCAAATTTCAGTTTGCTCGGATCTTTCCATACAAACTCACCATTAAAATTCAAGTTTTTATTAGAAAAACTTATTTGTTTTTTTGGACTATTGAACTGACATTATTTTTAAATTTAGACACTACAAGTTTTTAGCATAGGAGTGGTATATTTGTTGGAATCAGGCAAATCGAACCACTAGAGGGGTACCTCACATACAAACCCACTAATAAAATTCTGGTTCTTATTCGTAAAAGTTTTTTGATTTTTGCAATATTGAACTGAAATTTAGGCACTCTAAGTTTTTGACATAGGCGCTATACATTTGTTGGAATCAACCAAATCAGACGACTACAAACCCCTCCCATACAAACCCCAATCTGGTACGGAACCCTTCGTCTACAAGTATGACTCGCACTTTGTCGATTTTGATTTCATTTTTATAACAATTTCTTTATTCATACTCAATGACTATACATAAATCGGTACAGAGAAACTATCCAATGGACAAACATTTTCACATATAAAATTATACTCGTTTGTACAGTTGTGACTTTGCCATTTGAAGTTTCGATTCAAAACCAAACATGCAGCGCTAGCAGTATTATTTGGATGCCTAATATCCCAATTTTCTAGAGCTATTGGTAGTCCAGTGCTAAACCAAGACCATTCATTGCGACTACCCAAATCGGTGCCACTTAACCAAAATAATGGAATACGATTCTCTCGTGGTCGAGGTGTACCAGGTCGAGTAACTAAATGAGAAATTGAAATGTAGTGTGAAAATAATAAGACGACAAAATGTAAACTAATAGAACTTACCATAGCTCAAGATATAATCACGTAATTGGAGAGATTGTTCCAAGGTATTAACTGTTGCTAGGGTCATGTTTCTTGCATTGCAAATATGATTCGCTTCAAACCAATTCACCTGACAGATTATTTTTTTTGTTAAATTACATTTTTTTCTGAGAAGTTTTAAAAACTTACTTACCTTAGTAAAACCAACCATATAATGCCGATCACGATAAATTAAAGGCGAATTTTCACCTAATGGTAAACCCACCAAATAAATTCTTTCAGTTGGTATGAGGTTATTTGTACGATCATCATAGTTTTGTTCAAAATCTGCACTGGTTGGTAAACTATTACCATAGTAAATCTGATTAATCAGTTGTAAAATCGTAATGAGTAGCATGTTGAACAGCATTTTTGTTATTATTTTTCAGAAATGATTTTCCCAAGGCTTTATATAGCTCGACAAGCTCTTGATGATCATTTCTTGTTAAACTTATCATTTTGTAAATTTGTCAATGTCAAAACTTTAAAATATTTGAACATGTAAATGCATAATTTTAAGTGAAGATAAAAATTGTTTGCTTGTATTATTGAAAATGAAAATTTACTTTGGCAAAAATTAAAACGAAAATTAAAACGAAGGCTTAGAATTGATGAACAATTCGTCATACAAATTCCTCTTAGCTAATACCGAAAAAAATTATAACACTTTGATATCATTTACTAGCGAAACCCGGCGCGCGTTGCTACACCCTTTTGCTAAAGTACTTAGAGCGATTTTTTTAAAGAATGTGCGTGTATACGAGAATTCTTGCTGATGTTGGATATTAACCGCAAGGGAAGCGTGAGTGCTGAATGCGCTGTATGACCGCCATGCTTTCTGCTGTCTACGAAATTATCGATACCTCGGTTATGTGTTTAGCATAGTTCCCGGCATTATTTTCTTCGAAATTTTCAACAATCGTCATAATAAGTTTCTAATCAATGTCCATGAAACGCGTAAATTTCCTCTAGTCCCTAGAGTTACTGGATCGTATAGCTCCCATACAAACTTAAATTCAAATTTATGTTTCTATTAAAAAAAACTTTTTTGTTTTTTGTGCTATCGAACTGAAATTTGAACTATACAAGTGCCTGATCCATATTCATATCAAATCGAGTGTTTGTAGTAAGGCAGAAAAATTTCGTTTCAAATGAATTTAAGATAAAAGCAGGAGTTCCCCAAGGTAGTGTCTTGGGACCAACTCTATACATGTTATTCACTGCCGACATTCCAACAAGTAGTCAAATTGTTACTTCGACTTTTGCTGATGACACTGCCGTAATCAGTCGCTCACGTTGTCCAGTTAAAGTTCCGCAGGCTTGGATGCTCATCTTAAAAGCCTTCAGGAGTGGTTATCCAACTGGAGAATTAAAGTCAATGAGGGGAAATGAAAGCATTGGGCCATGGAGCCACCATTGTAGTGTTCATCCTCAGATCAGAAGATGGGAGCTTCATTTACTTTTGTCCACCTAGGAGTTCTTACAAGCTTTGTACGTCACTATAAATATATATTACTACAGTTCTACAATTATTTAATTTTTCCAACGACATACTATTATAGGTGTGTCATAGATGTTTACTAGTCAAAACTGACCACTGAATGTCAGTTATTTCAAATTTTAATTTATCGTAATTATGTATTAAGATTTGAAGAAATGTTTAACTTAAACCATTTGTCGACACACAATTAGTATTTTCTGTTGGAAGTCCATAATCCTAGACGTCAACCGAAACTAATAGAAGTTGCGAAAAGCCTTTTCAGAATTGATAAAATATCCAGCAATCAACTTTTCGTCCAAGTTTAATTCCTTCTACTCCATGACTTTAAGACAATTTCTTTAGTTTATGAATGTTTTACCAGGACAAATAAAACTTTCCTATTTTTTTTCCATTCTTATAATTTTTCTTTATTTATAATATTTTTTATACATATTTTCTTTATCTTTTTTATAAAAAATATTGTAGTATTTATTACTAATCTTATCTTTGTAGTTTCTAAGTATACAAGAAAGGAATAAACTTAGGCACTAAACACTTCTTTTGTCAATAAAACTCTAAATATTTCTTAAAATCATAATGATAGGCACTTATATATTTATATAGTATTATTATTTATTCTAAAAATGTATTACTATGGAATATTTATAAATTATAATGTGAATCATAATATCGTTTCTACAAATAGAAAATGCCGCATGGTTCCTTAGAAATTATATGTGAATGAATAATTCTTTAATAAGAATTATAAAAGATATTGTGTTTTAGGTATAAAAATTTTATAAAACAAGATCAGATCACATAATGTTGAGTCTGGTAAACATTATTGAACTGTTCGAAATTAAACAAAAGATCATGAGACTGATCTAGTGTTATTCATAGAGAAAGTTTTGAGGTAGCAATAAAGAGAGAAAAAATAAAATAAAATATTTATAAGGAAATAAGAGTCAAAATTTGTAAAGTGAATGTAAAATAATTCTTGCTTTTTACATATTTTATGTTCGAGTATATAATATTGTATTATCTAACAATTTTTACACATAATAAAATATTTCTTAAAATTAAAATCCCTAAAATTATAGTTTGTGGAATGAGTTAAATTAAGATACTACTTAACATGACGACAAGATGCTTTGATTTCGATTCCTAAATGTTAACTTAGTTGTGGCTTCTTTATATTTTACTATAAATCGAATTTATTCAATCTGATTTCTAACTGATTCTCATATGAATTACTTGATAAGATTAATCTATTTATACTTTCCTATGCAATGTGATACAATTTTTCCATCTAATGGATTTTCTAAAGCCTATTGTACGAGTATTATGATCTTTTCTGTTCTGGTCTTTGTTGTTCAATCACCGATTCGCTTAGTAACTCTTCACGATCATAAAAATATCCACTTCTATCAATGATAATAGGCTCCATATTGATATGTTGGTGGCGCTTGTCGCGCTGGATAATACAGATTATGATGAGATGATGAACGTACTGGTGGTTGTGGACGATATCCATGGGCATTGGGGGAGTTATCACGATCTTCAGTGTATGATGCTCTGGTTATAGGTGAGTGAGCACGCCGCGCACGACGCTCTTCAATATTCGCCGGCCAACGTTGATAATGACGAGTTGAATCCTCGGATGAGCGTCGACGATGATAACGCTTCGCTGATGAACTTGCAAGTGGTGGCTTTTGAGGCTGCTGTTGATGGTAGCTACTGTCATCACCACTTCCGGTGCTCAGTTGTGCTACCACTGCTGCAGCAGCTTGATATTTTCTTCTTGTACGTTCATCCAATGATGACGTCGGAGTGAATCTTTCTTCAGGAACATCACTTATATCGCCTGCATGTAAGGGCTTAGGTTGGCGTTGCATATCATAGTTATCTCCACAGCCAATGCGACGTGGTTGTTTGCCTCTTTGCTTTTCGTGTTCATCTAAACGTTGCCGCCATTCGACTGCGGTCACTTGCTGACCATAAAGATCAGGATGTGGTTGGAATTGAGTTTGTGCATTTGCAGGATAAATGTTTTGATAGGAAGAACGACGCCAGCCTTCTTCATAACGACGACGTGTGTTCTCTTCTTCTTCTAATTGTTGACGACGCTGTGAACGACTCGAACTGCTCTCAGATGAGTCCTCACCAGAAGTGCCTATACCAAGATCTTTCTCATCACCATAGGCTTTATAGGGTGCACCGAGAAATCCTTTTGAAACATAAGGACCATTAATGCCAATTGGTGGATATTGCATGTAGTAGGAATTGACAAAAGGCTTTTCCATATTGGATAGTTTCAAATCAGTAACACTCTCCTCAACATCATCATCGTTGCCATTATCACGTCCAGTCCACGTTAGCCATGACCCAGGACCGAAAAGGGAAAGCAAAACCGGTAGTAAGAAGAGGCCATGCATGGCACCAAAGAATATTACCAAGAAGACCATTTTAAAGAACACCAAGAAAATATAACTTTGGGCTAGTAGTAAGGCAATAATGCCCAAAACCGTTGAGCTGGAACCTTGAACAATAGGCAGACCCAATGAATGGAGTGCCTCACGTACACGGGCCTTGGGACTGCGTTTCTTCGAAGACATATAACAATAACAAATGTGCGCCGTAAAATCCACTGAGAAACCAATGCACATAATCAGATTGATCATTGAAATTGAATCAAGATTAACATCCCAGAGAGCCATGTAGCCAGCGACGCCCAACTCAATGGAAATGACAGAGAAGGCAACCCATAATGAGCATAAGATATTCGGTATGAAGATAAATGAAATGATCATCATAATAATGGCACCAATGACCATCGCTTGCAGAGACACGGGACGCACAAGTTCAAATTGATCGAAGAATACGAAGTACGGATGAAAGATCGATGCATTCAATGGTGAATCCTTACAGATCTTACGCAAATCACGTACCATTTCCTTCTCATGATTTGTATCCGTAATATTTACGGCTTGTATAAGAAAACGTGAGGCAATAATTCGTGTATCATCCTCATTGAAGCGTACATCAAGCGAAAAGGGATTACCAGGAAAGAGCCAATGTTCCTTGATGGCATCAATGAATTCTTGTTCATTATCAATTGTCAGATTTAAATATTCATTGTTACGATCCAAGAACGATAAGAACGAACGAATCCATGATTCCGTATAAAGTGATGAGGTCACATAAGATGTATGCTCCAAAGTACGTGTGAGATTTTCAATTTGATATTGTACTATAGGATCAGAATAATTCAGATCACCAGTGATTATAACCTGCAAAGTTTGCATTTGAATTAACAATGATTCCAGTTATGTATTGTAGTATGTAAATAGTAAAAAATATAACTAACCTGCATTCTATATGGAAATTCACGATAATATTCATCTTCGCGATCAAAGAATTCCACAGAATAAGAATCCTCGCGTGACAGTTTTCTTCTTTCCAGACCTTCTTTTATCTGCGTTACGCCATAGCAGGCACCCACAAGATAAGTTGCAAAGACTAAAATTATAACAATCTTACACCATTTATTATTGATCATTGCGGCAAGTTTGTCCCTAAAGAAAGCCATAAACATATGATCTTTATTGTCGACAGGATTATCGGGATCATCATCATTAATGCCACCAGCCATGATAGCCTTATAAAGAAAGTTGCGTTTCTCTAAAACAATAAAAGAAAATGAAAGAGGAAAATAGATAAGTGTTTTATTTATTTCTCTTGCAATTAAGTGCGGTCCATATGTATCTACAATAACAATAACGCGTGCTTAGAACAAGTTTTTATACACTTTCCAATTACTTAGTATTAACCTCGTTTCTAATCTACCATTTAAAAACAAAAAAAAAGTTGAGACTTTGTCTTTAACTTGAATTGGTTCACTTTACTTGAATGATAAAATTATTTTAAAAACTATGTTTCCCTTTTACTCACCTTTGATTGCAACTGACATTGGTTGAACTTTACAGCCAAATATCGCATGTAAATTCTTGCGTTCACGGTATCCTGAGATTGCCATGCAAGCGGCAAAGAAGGTTACATGCCATAAGAAGGTGAAACAAACCGCAAATACCGAATATGTACAAAAGATCTTGACCGATCGAAATGGACTTATAATGCCAATCAAGAATGAAATGAAATCGGTAACTGATGTAATCGTTATTGAGACTGCTGCCTCGGACATCATGTGACCCATACGTTCGTGTACTGGCATTTTGGAGGGTGTGCGACGCCAACCGGCCAACATGACAAACGTGTCATCGATGCCAATGCCAATCATTAAGAAGGGTGCAGCCAAATTAATGCCAATAAATTCAATGCCGCAATACATGGCCAAACCAAAGGCAGCCAGTGTTGCCATAATAGCAGATATATTGCCCATAAGTCCCAGCCAAGGTTTGGAACGTACAGCATCGCCCATCATACAAGTAATTATACTGAAATGAATTGAAAAATTGGCAATACTCTTGAATAAACTTACATATGTATAGAACTCACCTAAAGAGACCCATTAAAAGGAATGTCGAACTAAAATATGGTACCACAGTCTTAGTATTCTTCTCCAATTCATGATCCAAAGTTCGTGATGCAAAATATGAAACGGAAATGTGCTTAAACATACCACCAGTCTCAGCTTTGCCAACCACACGCAAGAAAGTCTCTTCCCATTCAGCACCTCTGAAAATACACATATTGAATTTTAGTATGTAAAATTCTCTATGTATTATTCTGTTTACTCGTATTCAAAACTCACTTTGCATCTTGTCGTTTTGTATCTGCAGTCACAAAATATACCAATTGTACCGCTGGAACGCTTATTATATAATTATCCTCTGTTAATTTTGTACCACCAAAGAATACTGGAAAAGCATGTGCATCCCATGTCACAGGATTAAACATAATCGGAAATGTCAGATTCAGTTCTCCAGATTCAATCTGTAAACAATAAAATTGTAAAAGAAATCATCATCATCATCATTATTTTGTTTAACTTACATCATCCATAATTGCATCTAAATTGAGAATATCATTCTCGAAACATTCATTCTCCCAACGTGCACAAGTATCCTTATAAGTATAGGTATCACCATCATAGGTCACAGTTGCATTTTGTATAAGATTATCCAGTTGTCGTAATTCTTGAAAAATCTCTCGACGCAAAATATTCTCATCGCCATCTTTTGGTATAACAATGACACGTCCAAAACGACCTAATTAAAAATAAATTTTTGTAAAATTGATTACTGTTTTATTTGAAGAAGGTTTCATTCTTCTAACTGATAAATTACTAATGTTTCCTGTACTTTTTGGTTATACTATGTACTCATATCTAAGTATATTTTATACTCGTATACTTTATATAGAAAATATTGTAAATAAATAAACAAACATCTAGACATCACTGAAATGTCGAACCTCAAGTTTGAACGTGTCTCAAATTCTTAATTTTTCAATAGTCATCAATTAGCACGTGTCATGGTTTTTGTATAAAAACAATTTATTTCTAAATTTTACCTATATTTTCAATGAATAAATCAAATTCAACTACGCTTGCGTCAAAGAAGCACCCCAGAGTTAAATACATTTTTTTATATTGATACATTATTCATATTTTCCTCAGTTGCAATCATTGAAACGTGCTTTAAATCAGGTTTGTTTTTGTTTTAAGCAACAATAATAACGACAATTTATGAATGAATATTTTTCAAAAATTATTTAAAAGTATCTTAAAAGAATTCCTGTTTAATTCTAATTTGTTTACTATTTATACTACTTATATTATTTTTTACATATTTTCCATAATCTATCAGACTTTTTAGGGGAATACATGGGTGGCCCTTCCTCACCACCTAAGCCACTAGACTTCTTAAGATCTCTGTCTAAATTTGGTTGAAATACTTGAAATTGTTTTGGAAGACTTATTACACTTTTACAAGAAACTTTGGTAGTGACATCAAAAAGAGTCTATAATATCACCTCTTTTAGAAGATTATTGAATCGAATTTCATATATGTAATGGAAGTCATACATTAGAAGGTATTCATTGAAAAGAACATCAATGTATCAAAAGACAGAAATGAATAAATTTCTAGTCATTTAAAAAAAAAACGAACAAGTAAAAAAATTTTACGAATCTTCTTGAGTCATAAGAGATTAGAGAGTTTAAAGATTCCTTATTATATTTAAACCAGAAGAAAACAATGAATAATTGATCGTAGTACTGTTATATAGTTACTATACATTGACAGACAGTACCTAAAGAAAAATTATAAATCTCCCTCGATGTGACTGCCGGAATGAAAAATTAAAAGTAGCTGACACTTATTATTCTATAGCAACACTATGTACCTATATGTGAATTTCACTAAAGTAAGACCTTTATGTTCGAAATATTCTCTAAATGATGAAATATTTTTGTTAGAAATCATTAGGTGTGATGGGAATGGATTTTGGAGAGTATCTTTTTTAGGGTTCCGGACCCAAAGCATATCAAAGGGAACCCTATTGCAGAAACTTCGTTGTCATGAACCGTAATAGCTAGAGACTTGAACTTTTTACAGAATGTGTAGTTCTATCCGAGCATCAAACACAAATACTAAAATTAAAATATTTTCAAAAACTTGAAGGGGTCCCCATACAAAACACATTTTGGTTTGTATGGCAGCTATAAGATCCAGTAATCCCATGATCTTGAAATGTGGTTGGTTGGTGAAAGTGGATTAGAAACTTATATTGTCGAAATTTCAGTTTGATCGGACCACTAAGGAAGGTACCTCCCATACAAACCCCCATTAAAATTCAGGTTCTTATTAGAAAAATTCTTTATTTTTTGTTCTATGGAACTGAAATTTAGACACTATAAGTTCTTGACATAGGCCCCTCAACTAGGGGGAGTACCTGCCATACAAACCCCAATCTGGTACGAGTCTAGCTCGTACTTGGCTCATTTTTTACATTTTTTTTTTTCTTCACAAAATCAATCTCTTTCCAAAAGAATTCCTCAACTAGTACATAAATACATAATTATGAGTATTATAAGTTCTTAAAACTAATAAGATATTCAAAATATACATTCAATATAAGTTTGAGTAGATGCACATCATGTTCATCATGTTAAAAGTAGACTTTTTAAAATCTTTAACATCTTAAACTGGAACATCAAGTTCACAGAAGCTGTTTATATCCATTGAACATTGAACATGTTGGCAGGCAGCTCAGCTCAATTCAACTCAGCTTAGCTCAGCTTTAATTGTAATGCACCAAATTGAATGAAACTTCCGAAGACTCTATAGAAGCCACTATTTACTTACCAGTAGCGAAAGTTGCTTACAAGACCATATTCGTGTCTATAGACCATGATTTAACCATGATGATGGCATGACATTGCACAGTTTCGCATAAACTCTATACTTGTATAAATAGTAAAAGCCAACAAACGCATCTCCTCTAAATCAAAACTAAGTATAACAACTATGTAAGGCATATAGAGCACACAGATTGAGAAGAAAAAAAAAAAAACTAAACAGAAACCCAGTTTAATGCACTACTATATGTTTGTGGTTTTTGTGATGGTTTCAGTTTGGTGAATGTCTTTTGCGCACTTCTTCTATGTATTTATAACCGGATCAGTTTCACTCACTACCAATTGGTGATGCATACATAGATACAATACATGAGATATACATATACTTTTTATACACGATTTATCAAATGCTTTTTATGGTAATTGTCAAAACAAAGTTCAATGGTATTGCTTGCAAAATATGCCTTGACAAAAAAAAAAAAAAAACTATGCTTTCATGTTAAACCCCCTTCCAAATTTAATGAAGCAGATCATGGTATTAAAGTTGTCATTAGTATTTATGCGATTTCCTAATGTTTCTGTCTATCGTCTGTCTTTTTACTTGATAATATTTTAGTTGAAGTGCAGTTTTTTTTTTAACTTCCTTAACTTTTTAAATTTAATAATATAATTGTTTATAATATTTTGTTTTCATTTGTAAATTTTTATTTGTCATCTACAAAAGTCAAGAGTTCAAAAAGGAAGTCATAAAAAATATTATAAAACAAAAACATTTATAATATTAAACTCTTACATAAATTACTTCGGGGTGGGTCACTTAGAGTTGAATAAAAAGTTCAAAGCATTGGTTATTGTTTTACCCTAATACTTTAGTTTTAATTATTTTATTTTTCTTAATTTTATTATCATTCCTTCTTTATCCAAGTAACAATGACATCTTGTGTAAGCAAACATTAAATATGAGAAAATGGATCAAAATATATAATTGCTAACTAAAATTTGTCATCAAAAAAAAATTTTTTTTTGTTTTTTTGTTGTTTTTGTTTTAAATAATAAATTAATCTTTATTTTTGAATCAAAAAAAAAAAAAATGTAAATAATTGTAAAAAAAGTATTCCCATACCGGGAATCGAACCCGGGCCTTCTGGGTGAAAGCCAGATATCCTAGCCACTAGACCATATGGGAGGGATACTCGTTTAGATAATTCAGTTAACGAGATACATTCAGATTTTTACTACCAAGAATGGTTTTCTGATTGAATTGTAAATACACATCTTTGATGGTCATAAAATTAAAATTCAATAATCACTAACGCAATAAATTGATTTTGTGGTAGAGGATAGTCATTTTCTATTGTTCCCTATAGTTTTCTTTCTATTAATTTTTAGTCATTGATTGATTATTAGATCTAGTATTTGTTTTTCCTAAGTAAGAAGATGTTTATCATTATCATTATTACATCTTATAAAAATATATTGTATATGAAATTACATACTCTTTCGAGTCTTGAATTTGCACCAACTTTAAAATCATATGAAATCTTTTCTTCAGTTTTTAAGAAATCATTATTTATAGATTCTTAATTTTTTTAAACAGTCTAAATAAAACAAATCGAGATCTATTTATATCTATTGTTATATTTTCATACTAAATACATTTTTCTGAAACAACTGTGCAAGTATAGAATATCTAAATATATTGTATGTGTTTCTCTTTTTATCATTGATTCTTATCTTGAGGTATTTAACTTATATATATCCCATATGGTCTAGTGGCTAGGATATCTGGCTTTCACCCAGAAGGCCCGGGTTCGATTCCCGGTATGGGAAATACATATTTTTTTTTTTTTAAATTAATCATAATCATAATAAGGAAGAAAGAAAGCAGTTTATTGAATATTGGTAAATTGCCTTGTTTTTTTTTTTTATTGAAAACTAAGTTCACTCTGAATTTCATCATCATCATTCATTAAATAATTAAAGAAGTTAATAGTGTGGAAATTATGGTTTATGAACATCAATTGGACTTGATTAAGTAAACAACTTTAAGTATTTTTATTGTAAATTAATGAAGTAATGTTTTAATAAAATCATCATAAATTTATACAAAAAAATATAAAAATTGTTCTAATTTTAAATTGTGAAGAATTTCTAACAAGTTTTCCAATTGATGAAGTATCAATTCTATTGTAGATTAACAAGTTTCACACTTTCCATTTCCAATAATATACAATACAATAGTATGATAACTACAACATATCGTGCAACAAATTGTTGCAATGTACACAACAATTATAAATATCCATCTATGTATCTACATGAGTACAATTCAAATGCAAAATTACTGCAATTAGTAAATTTTTGGTAGAAAAGAGTTTTAACCGGTTCAAAGCAGTACGAAAACCAACTTGACTTTCGAAATATGTATGCGATTAAAACGCGTTTTTGGATTATGATTTTTTTTTTTTTTCTTACAAGTATCTCTATCTCTGTATTGTATTTGTTTAAGTTTTTTATTTGTTTTTGTTGTTTTTTTTTTTTTTTGTGTGTTTTGCATTTTGTATATTTAGTTTTTCGTTTTGATTTGTCATATTAACAAAAGGAGTTGAGTCGTTAACTTACCGGGTCTCGTAATGCGTCCTACATTGAAGCGATGAGTGTAATTGACTTTGAAATATTGTTCGACAACGGCACGTTCAGCCTTACCCTCTCCATTAATGGGTGAAAAAAGATATTCGGGGTCAATTTGATATTTTAATTGTTGATAACTACAAATTGCAGAAAGAAAAAATATATAATAATAAATTAAATTTATTGTTTTTTCTTATATAAAGATAAATTTAAATTGATAATGAATGAGGTAGGTATGTACATATTTGATATATGGAAGAAATCTTAGATGTGTAATCAAAATTAAAAAGAGATTAAATAAAAGACAACCAAGAAAAGAATTTCTGGAATTCAAATCTTACAAAAAGTATATTTAAAATTGTTAATATTGTAATCATAATAATCTCCTCAGAATACTAGAAATTACAAATTTAAATATATTTTTTGATATTTATGGTGGTAATTCTTTATAAAAATCTATTCCCTGTGTCTGCATTAAGTCTCACTTTGTCTAATGTACTTCATTATAAATGATATTTCAATGGTCAAAATTCAAATTTTTATATTTTTATATTAGGCAAACACAAAAGACACTTTTTATCGTTATAAATATACGAGTATTAATTGCATAGAACTAGAACTAGGCGACCAAACTTAGATCGTGGTTTGTATGGGAGCTATACGATCCAGTAATCATAGGATCTTGAAATTTACATGGTTGGTGGACATAGATCAGGCATTTGTAGTGTTCAAATTTCATTGTGTAAAAACCAAAAAAGTTTCTCGAAAAAGAACATAAATTTGAATCTGGATTTATATGGGAGGTACTCCTTCTAGTAATACATGATTAGTAAACATGGGTTAGGCACTTATAGTGGGCAAAGTTTATCCAATACGCAATATATATAATACAAAATACAATATATTAGATATGGTTCCTAATTCACGTAGTGCCTTACATACTAAAGCATTCTATACTAGAAAATGTATTTTATTACTAAAAATTTAAAATTTTTTTTCAAACAATCTGCGATTTATAAGTTTTTTTTTTAATATATTCAATTTAATTTTGTTCTCTAAGTAATCAAGAATTTGATAGAGTTATTAAAATTTTCGGGTTACATGTCACATGTTACGGGGAAGGGAGGGTTTAATGAAGTCTGATATTGTGTAAAAATCTAAAGTAAAAACTTAAAAATAATTGTGACAGGAAGGGATGTTAAGTAAATAAAAAAAAAAATAATGGGACTTAATTTTTGAATGGCTAAGTTAAGTCTTATACATAGTACCCTATATACAATACTAAAACCTTCTTTACTACAATACAAACTGTATTTTAAAAATATCATTTGTCAAATTTCATAGTACATTTTATTAAGGCAAAATATACTATCAATTGTTTTAGTCCGCGAAACCGTCATGAACAATATTTTACCCCACGGACCCCATTCGAACTGTAAGCATTGGACGTCGTTCTGGTTAAGTTAATGTCAAAATTGTTTCACAGATCACCGTTAATGTTCATTTCAATCATTTAATATAATACAATAGATACATTTTGGCGTTTGTTATTTGCTTTTAGAGTCTGTATTAAATAACATAGTGCTCTGTGTAAGACATTCTGTACTACAAATAATATTTTATTACTAAGAAATACAATTTTATTGAAAAATAAATTGTCAACACATAATAATATTCTATATAGCTGATATTGTACATAGGAAAGAAAGCTTTTATTTAAACAAAACCTAACAAATATTGATACATTTTAATATTTTTCAAAAAAAAAAAAAATAATATAATCTTTTTTTAGTGATTAAAATACGAGTATTTGTTATAATTTTTTTTTTTAATTTTTTAGTAAGCACAACATCAAAGATATATTAGTCATGTTAAGACATAACTCCCATATGGTCTAGTGGCTAGGATATCTGGCTTTCACCCAGAAGGCCCGGGTTCGATTCCCGGTATGGGAAATACCAGTTTTTTTTTTTTTTTGTACATTTTATTATTTTTATTTATAATATAATATTCTATAAACTTACCCAGTCATACAAAGTGCGGTAAACATCACAGGTATCACTATGAAATAACCGGGATGTTTTGCTATACAAACACCCAGATGATAAAATGATTTATTAAGTGTCTTATCGACACAAGAAATGCCGCAAGTCATCTGTAAACAAAAACCAAACAAAATTAAAAACCATAAGAAATATATAATTTATTTAATTCATGATATCAAACACTACTTAATGAGGAACACGTAACAAGTTCAAATTAGAAATATTGTCAATAATTTGTCATTAGTTCGATCACCTTCGAGAAGTACAATATAATATAAGTAACTTTGAATCTATCAAAAAAAAAAAAAAAAAACCAACTTATTAATCTACGCATATTGGATTTACCTATAAGATTTATTATTGTTTTGTTGTTTGCGTGTTCAATGCATGCTCTAATGGATTTTGAAATGAAGGTGAGGGACACCAAAAAGTGCCGACAAACCCATGCGCCTTCAACTTAAACCTTAAACACGCATCATTATGTCATGTCGTATATTATATTGTAAGTAGAAATAATAGTAAAAATACATAATTTCATTTTATTTTGTTTTAGTTCATTAAATAGAATACAAGGACATGACCCATCAGTGTATGAAACCTACATAAATTTAAGCATAACAAAATGATTTTAATGTTTTAAAGTATATTTTATTTTATTTTATTTTATTTTCTTTATGACAATAAATTCTTCAATTAAGAATATGACTTAAATTGATAAAAAAACAAAAAATTAGATAATAACAAAATAACAACATTGCCCATGGGAATGTGAATTATTTATTTATAAAACTATATGAGTTGGTGGGTATACCCACTATAGTCTAATAACGTTATGGCATGTGCTCAGTGTAATGCATTGTTCACAGATATTATGATAGAAAAACTTTACTATTTAGGAACTTGTGACCAAAAATTTTGATGTAAAGGCTGTCAAGACACGAAAATTTGAGCCCCATAATGGAAAAAACTAAATTTTTGCTTTCTTTTCAGTATCAATTCTTCTAATGGTTACAAGTGGCATGGAGACAAGATCAGAAATGTCTTGTTCTGGTTTTATAGTGTCAGTTGATCGGATCGCAGCGGTCAGTTTTATTATTTTATTAAAAATTCTAAACACTTTTTTGCATATTTTCAAGTGAAATGTAACAACTTAGAATATTTTCTTTGAATTTGTAATAATTTTCATTCAATGGAACAAAGACAGTAATTTTTCTACATACATTTGTGTGCTAAAACTTCAAATCGAATATTAGCATGAGAAAATAGAAAGGTAAGTTGCAAGTTTTTGTTTTTCATTCATTGCTACTAGTATTTCTTACAGCAACCGAGAATATGTTACAAGCATATATCCTAACAATACAAGCATTCGTGTGTTAGTAGATTAGATAAGGTTTAGTAGGTGTCAAACTTGATATACTAAGAATCTGTAACATATTTTAGCCGATTTACACAGAACCTTGATGTATTAGATAACCTTCCCCATGAATCACTCCATCCATTGGTGAAAAAAAAAAAAAAATAAGTTCGGCACTTTTTGAGTTTATCGCTTTCAAACAGACAGATGCGGCCGAGAAACTTTGTTTTATAATATTTATAGATCACGTTCGAAAAATAAAAAGGTAAAACACCGATTTTGTATCTTTTCCAAGAATTTTCATACAATAATCCTCAACCGCTTAATAAAAAACTCCCACACTTTTCCAATTTTCCATAAAGTCTTTAGAATTCTGGAATACAATATCAAAGACGTAATTTTAATCTATGTGAAGAACTTTGTACTTTTCTAAAACTATAATTTTAGGAACTCCATCCCTCAATACTTTGTGTATTTTTAATGGTATTGATTTTATTTGATCTTCAAGTTGAAATAGTTTTTACCAGCAACATAAATCACCCATTTTAGTTAAAAACATAACTGAAATTGTAAGCTACAATATATTGCTTTGCTTAAAGCTTACGTTTAATATAAAATTTGAGCTTTATTTTCTTTATGAAAGTAAGAAAAAATCATGCTCTTGAACTTCAATAAATAGAAAAATAACAATAATCGCAAAACTGTTCATGACATCTAAAATTTAAAGATTTAAGATTGTAAAAATTTTATTATAAAATTATAAATTCGGAATACTTATAATAGAGAATTATTAGTTATTTGTTGCGGCCTCAGTTTGACTTTTTGTAATATTCTTTGAATTTTGATTTTTGTTAAAAATCTTGACCATATTAAATCGCTTTCAAGGAAACTCTTCTCTGTGCCGTAAACTGCACTGATTATTACAACTTATCTGCTTTTTTCAGGAAATTGATATGAGATTGTGTAGTAGTTGGAATAAAACGATATTACTGTAATTAATTAATTATTAATTATGTTTGTTTTTTATTCACTCACAGTATTTCACTGATAAGAAACCGACATTCGAATCAAGGATCTTGCTTGTTCCAGAACAACATTCGAGAGTGTTGTTATGTTTTACAATGTTCTGGAATGTTCCGGGATGTTCTGGAATATTGTGAGAAATGTAAATTTCTATAGGGCGACTTCCAGCCGTTATAACTTCAAAAGCTCGGGACTCTTCTTCATGAATGGGGGATATACGCTACACTATACACCTAACTCGATCGTACCGGTACTCGTTTCTGAGTTTAAGCGGCACGAAGATTGTACAATTTCTTTTATAATTAATCAGAAACTATCCGAATTAAATTCAGCATCTCCAAAATTTTTTTGAGAGAATTTTATGGTATTAAGGTTCACATTAAATGCTATAGTTTCGATCCAATATTGGTATGATTTTTCTTTGAGACATAGCCAATTTGTAGTTTCCACGATGAATTCTTTGGCAATGATTTTCTTGGATCTCCTTCCCATTTAAATGCTAACCGACCACATCAAATCATCAAGTCACCTATGAATCTTTTGAAGTTTTGCAAGGCAAAGGTAAATTATCTAAACCTTATTACTAACATATCTAAAACCTACAAATTCCACAACTTTTATTTACCAAATGAAAATACTCATTTAACAAAGTATAATCACAAACACCTGCCATAAATGTTGGTCTCATAACTTCATGCATTACATTATAACAATACTTTTGTTTTTCTCTTTTGTTCATTACAATCTTATTTTTTTTTTATATTGTATATACAATAAATAAATGTACGAAGTGAAGTTAATCATTTTACCTCACAAGATCTGTCTGCCACGAGCATTTGGTTCAAATAAACACTACTATAATATGAACCGTTATGTCAACACCTACAAAAACAACAATAAAATACTTAGATATATTCAAATAATAATAACAACAAACAAGCAAACACATTTCTAACTACAATATTTAATAAGCTTCACTGCATCTACGCAATCTGACAAACTGAGACCTTGAGTTGTCTCTGATGACGATGATTTGATGTTCATGTTTTTGATGATAATGATGATTATTATGACGTTGATGATGAATAGCATGACTCAATATTATTTATATGTTTACCGGCTTCTTCTTTTTTACCAAAAACATAAAAAAATAAACTTTAAATCATTTAATTCATCTTTTTGAAAATAAAAGAAAAAGTTTTGTAATTGACTAAAATCTTTTAATGTTAAGTGAACTCAAGTTGATCAATTGAATAACTGAGTAAATTCGTGATTGAGTCTTGAATGATTTGAAATCATTAAACTTTATATAAAGAAAAAATTTAAAAAAACAAAATTTTTATAATCTAAAAATGCATTATTTTTTCATTCATTTTTCATTTTAAAGAAATTTCTTTATCAAATTTTAATCATATACGAATCAATCTCAATCTCAATGATTGAATGCTGTACAAAATTAATAGAATTAATAGATAATAATATAACAACATAAAAAAAAATATGACTTATTCACGGCAACTTTCCATTTCGATTTTAAAATTCTATTCCTTGGAATTCTACACCTTGCCACATTGTGTTGAAAGCAGTAAGAACATACAAATTTTTGCCGACGATGATATTTTTTTTGCATGTCAAATGCGTGTTATTCATAAGAGTGAATTTAACCAAGATCTTTTGATGAAGTCTTCATATGACGTTTCATAAACAATTGTAGCTTTGAGATAATATCACATATATGTTCTTCATTACTGGAAAGAGAGGACTCCATCCTACTTATAGATTATTTTTGTTTTATGACATGGAATAGGTATAATGTTTGATCAAATTCTTTGTAAAGTCTTTGCAAACAAGTAAATGAATCTAATTTTTAGACAATAGAAATAAAAAAAATCAATTTCTGTCCCTATCTTGTTGTATGGCTCTCAAGTTTATGCTGATCACTGACGCAAAATGCGTTCGCAAATTGCTCAAAACAAACTTCTTAAACTACTCCTTAATTTTCCTCTTTTTATTTTTTAACTGTGCAAACAGTAAAGGAAAGATTCGATCTATCAATCACTAAATTCAATAATAGCAATTCACTTATATAACACACAATCTATTGCCTACGTTGGTACATGACACACTAACCCTTAGACTAGTCTCACCAAGTGCCAACTCTAGTTGTTAGTTGTTACTTAGTTATAGGTTTTGGGGTTTAGCTGTCGTTTCTAGTTGTAAGTTTATTTTTAAATAATAAGTAAGGTTTTTGTCTTCCTATTTTTCTTAATCTTAATTATATTACTATACACTTGCAATATCTTTTTTATTTGTAATATTAATATCATAGTTGTGAAATTAATATATATATTATACTTTGAAAAAAATTTACTTAAGTTGATTTACAAAAATATATTGGTGGAATAAATCATAAGAAAAAAAATGTATAAAAATAAAAAAAAAAACCCCTTGATTTCAAAATTTTCTTTTTTTTTTTTTATTATTATTTATTTTATTTGAAAGTATAAACATATTTTCAAAGTTTTACGCTTGAGAAAATATATATTTTTTTCAACTAATTTCATTTTATTGCATTTTAATTTAACAAAATTTAGTTTGATTGCTTAATAAAACAACAACGATTGTTAGATTCTTTGTAGCAAAATCCAATTATCTTGCATATATAGTAGATTCATCTCGAACATAGATTCTTTGAACACTTGCTTTAATTTATTGTATTAAAGTATCTATTAACTTGTTAACTTATTTTCAATAATATTATACTTTTAAAAGATAGAAAATGTTGTCAGATGGATTTTAATGCAATTTGCTTTAAAACTTGTAAGCCGCTCAAATATCAAACATCTGTGTGTATCACACACTAGAATATCATATGTAGAATGGTCAAGGTACTCTAGAAAATATCTAGAAATATTTATACTTTGCACTCATAAACATTCAAGTAGTTGATTTTTAATTGAAAGGACGCAACAATTTCTAAGAGAACAGAAATAATTTTTAATTTTAGCTTATCAAAAACATTGACTGAAGTTTCCCTTAGTTGAAGAATTGATATTTTTGCCCATTTACAATATTATATAATATTTTTAAAATATTTAATATAGTAGCTATGTACCAATCTGTTCAATGTATGTATAAATATTGATTTATAAAATGACATTTAAAATTGTTTTGCACAAAGTAAGGTTATACCGATTAAATTTGTATATGACGTATACGTATAAATTGTCAATCGACGTTTCAATTTAGTGGTATCTCTAGTAATCTGCTTCCCCCAGTAAATTTATTACTTTAGTTTCACAATGTTTCTTTTGTTCTTCGATTGAGCTCTCGCACGGAAGTAATTTAGACTTCGTCCCCAACCTTTACGAATCTCACTTTCCTAACACCTTATAAAGAGAAACATTGCCAGATTGATGTTCTCTCAAAACAAATTCTATTACTCAAAAATATTTACTTGAAACTTATTAAAGTTCATCCACAAATAAAAGTAATTTATAATATAAAAGTAAAAGTTATAATAAACAATATTACAACAATAAACGATTGTCTTAGACTTTTTAAGGATCAGAAAGCATCTAAAATCAAACAATCTGAATATTTTATTAGATATTGAGAAAGTGATGGATATTATAAATATTTTTGATATTGTTTCTCTCTACGTTAAACTGAAAGTCTTTCTTTATTAACTCAGGACTAGGACAAGTCCTTGAAGTGATGGAAACCTTTATTATTTTTAGCCTAGATGTAAAATAATTCATATAAGCAAAATTTCAAATATCGGATGAAGGGAGTAAGTAAACTGTGATGTGATTCATCGGCTTCACTCTGATTAAAAGGCATTTAACTTTTGTTTAAAGTGAATATAATTGCATTCCTTTATATATCAACAATTTCGTAAACGTAAAACCCACAATTCGTTCGAATTGATTGCTACAACTTTTTGACTCATTCATAAAGTCAACAACACAAAAACTGGTCATCATCAACATTGAAATATTGTATTATTTGTATCCATAAGTACCATATATAAATACACGTAGCATGTGCAGCTAATGACGTCAAAAGTTCAACAAATTATGATCATGTAATATACTAGACTAGAAATGTGTGTCTTAGACTTGATTGTATTTTTCTAATCTTTGAAATCCGTTTACATTAAATCAAAATCAAAACCTCATTCACTTACTGGTGAGCAAACGAAGTTTATAATATCTATATATCTTCATATTATCATAAAATGATTTCTTCAATTCCCATTTATATTGTTTATGCTTTCGGCTACAGTTTGTTGATTATTTGGGTTTTGAGCACAAACGTTTCTTATGAATTTCTTTGAAATAATTTTTATCATCCAAGTTGGTTTTATACCATTTTACATGAATTGCATCAATTGTGGCCTCAATAATGTTTAACTAAACAGTAAATAAACACTAAATTGGTTTGTTTTAACGGCAGGCATATGAAGTGCGTTTTAAGAGCGTTTTAAGAGCGTTTATTATCGCACGTTTTTTTTATCGCATGTTTGCATATCACGAGTGTTTTAATTAAATTTTGCTTAGGCATGAATCTTCTTCAAATAAAATTCCTTATATTTTAAGAAATAAATATTGATGACAATATTAATGTACAAACTGTTTCAATGACACCTTAGGACTCGCAAAAACCACAGTTCAAGTATCTTTGAGACCGTGTGTTCGATTTTATCACTGTATGTTAATGTTCAGAGGCTTTTGTATGGTTTTATGGATTGTCAAGAAATCTTAGAACATATGCAGAGCGGATGTTATAAAGGCCTTAACTTTGGATAAATACAGGAAGTTGTATGGCCTTTATTTTGGAGTCTGCGTATATAATTTCTTTGTTTCATTGATGGACAACCAATCATCAATCTTACGCATGGCACCTTGGGCTAAGATTTTCTAAGCACATGCTCACGGAAAATTTTATTCATTTTCATATGCTTAAATATTTGAAAGGTTTTTTTTTTTATGAAATCATATGTGAACTCTCATTTTTTATGTAACACAAAACCCCCAAAATCAAATTCATGTGTCAAAAAATTCAATCAGATAAATTGCTCTAAAATCATTCAATGTCGATTGCTTTTTGTCCATATAAATCAAATTGCAAGTCAGCATACTATAACTGACAAAAATCCAATTTTATTTTCATATGAAATAAATAAGAAATTTACAAAAATTTAAAACATGACAATCATGTTAATCAAATGCAAGAAGCCTTGAGTGCGCCTGCATAGTGAGTTCGTGCCAAAAATTATAAAAATAAAAAAAATATACTAAATACAATATTATTACAATAAAACAAAAAATTTAAACTGTTTCATAAAAAGATACAAGATGACAACTTAACAATGAATGAATCATTATACCTATAAAGCGTAACAGATTTCATATGATTATATTTTGATCGAGACACAGTAGAATTTTTTTTTTTTTTTATATTGATTTGCTTAGGTGAATCTCTTCTCTATCAAAATGTGGGTCAACTTTATTTAGCATACGAAACCAGATTGGTTGATAACCAAGTCAGAACCTGTTTCGAAAATATTATGCAAAAATTAACATATTTTTCTGTTTATATTTGATTTTGTTGAAATTATACAAAAGAAGAAGGCTTTTTGGTTCTTCAGTGTCTTTCTTATAAAATTTGTTACAATTTTATTCTATTTAAGAATTCTTTACAGAAAAATTTTGTATTTTGAAATGAAATAAAATTCATTTTGCATTTTATTGTGTTTTTATTTTATTTTTATCATGAGAAAGTTTTTTGTGGACAAGTTTATCGCTTAAGTCTTTTATTTTCGCTAACATTTTTATATATACAAATGTGATTTTTTTTTATTTTGGTTGGATGTGAATGCCTTTTCTTATAGAAATTAAAAACTTTTGTGGGTTATTTATAGGTCTCGTTTTTTTTTTTTTATTATGTTTGTGGCTTTTATGAAAATTGATTTCTTCGCAAAAATTTGGCATACTTTTGGTTGAGGATTAATGACATTGATTTTTTTATTTTTTTTTTTTCAAATACAAAAGTATTTAGAAATATAGAAAACGAATTAAGGTCAACCAGAAATTTCACAAAATTTACATTAATAGAAATCTTGTTTAAACATTTTAATAGCAAAATAAATTGAAGACATTTGTTGAGACCATTTTGTATAAAAAATGATGTTCGAATTCAAATCCTTCCATTTTTGTCAATTATAAACGATGTTCGATGTTGAAAATTTGTATTCGAATTTCAATTTTTTGCTTTGTTTTTTGTTTGGAGAATCAAAATTTCGTTTTATTTATTTATTGATTTATTGGTTTCAAATAAAATTTACAAATTTTAATTCAAGTAAAAATAACTTTTTTTTTGTTCTCTTTCTTTAAAGGAGTTTCAAGATATTTCCAGGTTCTTATTAGAAAAACTTTTGATATTTTGTACTGTCTTACTGTGGTTTAGACAATAGAAGTTGCTAATCAATTTTCACTAACCATGTAAATTTCAAGATCCTAGAATTACAGGATCGTACAGCTCACATACAAATATTTCGGACTCAGTGTTGAAGAGCGAAATGTCTACTGAATGGACCCTGTATGGTCTAGCGTAGGCAAAAACGTAATTTCGGCCGCGTAAAGAGTATGACAACTTCGAAATAGCCTTCTTAAATTAATTTTTTCTTGTTTTTTATTCAAACTAGTATATTCTTCTTAAAAATATGATACATTAAAGATTTGTGTGTTAACACAAACTTTAAAACTTATTTAATTCCAATATATTCTATTATTCTTAATTAATTTTATTTTTTGTGAGAATAATTTATGAATTTTGAGCCCTTGATAAGAAAAAAAATTTAGTTTTAACGAAGCCAATTATCAAATCAAACTTGAAGCAAGGTCATCTATGACAAACATCAAATCGTCAAAACAAACGAGAGAAAAAGAAAAAACCCTCAAATCATGTTAAACTGATTGGTCCACTAACCCAGAGTCACTACAACCACAAGTGTAAACTCAATAAAATTAAAAATTTTACAGTTATAAAAATTAAAAAATTTATAATCAACAAAACCAAATCAAATATTATAACAAGCGATAATTAATTATAATTCAAATGCATTAACGGAAAACATAAACAATAAATAAATAAATACAAACAAATTTGTATTGAAACTCATTTCGAAGTGTGACCCACTTCCAAGTGACTTGTAGACTGTGGCACGAGTTAGTGGTTAAAGAATTTCATTAAGACAAAAGCTAAGTTTTGGGAAAAAGTAGAAAGTGAATACATGAACTTTGAATGACTTATTCATCCGTTGGTTGGTTGGTTGGTTGGTATTTCTGCTACCTAAACTTATTCGTCATGGATAGTAATACCAATAACATGCATACGTAAGTATAAGTCAAGAACCTGTTCAGCTTAAGCCACAACTTTGGCTTTGGTGCACATTTTTGGCTCAACCTAAAGGCTTCAATGTTAATATATCTATATCTCTTTTTGTTGTTGTTGTTGTTTTTAATATTATTGTTATTGTTGTTGTTGTATAATAACCTCGAAAAGACACAAATCGACGACTTACGTTTAATTAGTATTCATTGCAAATGTTTCTTTAGAAATTTTCAATTGAATTTGTTTCTATTAAAACATTTTTGGAGGCTTTGTCGTCTTTATGTAAAAACAAAAAACAAATATTTTTGATTGAAGTTTTTTTTTTCTGGTTTTCTTTTTTATTTAAGGTTTGTTGCCAAAATTTTTTTTATTTATTAAGACAAACATAAAAACAAAAATTATACTAATAATTAAACGACAAATTCGATTATAATTTTGTTATTTATTGTTATTGTTTTAAAAATTTTATTATTTCAGTTCAAGATTTTGAATCTTTTTCTAAGGTCAAATTGCGTAATATGCAAGTTGAATGAATTTTGGAAAAAAAAAAAAAAAATAAATCTGGGAGTTTTGTTCTACATCAATGACTGACAATACTCTTGTTGAAATGACCTACAAGAATTGACCTAGTACAAAAATTGACAATTAAAAACTTATAATTTAATATTAATTGTTTTTTTATTTAATAAAGTTTAAAGTTAGTTTTCTTTTACAAGCTTAACATATTTCATTCTGTAATATTATGATTTTTATCCACATTTATATGGAGCTATTCCAAAGTTATCATACTCTTCACGCACCCATAGAAAACGGTTTTGCCTACGCTATGATTGTGATTGATTGATTGTGATTGTATTTCAACACTGAGACCGAAATATTTACATGGGAGCTATACGATCTAGTAATCCTGGGGTCTTGAAATTTACATGGTTGTTGAACTAGTATTCAAATTTCAGTTTGGTAGTACAAAAAACAAACAAGGACCTGAATATGATTTTGTATTTGTATGGGAGCTATAAGATCCAGTATCTTTAGGATCTAGCAGTATACACTGTTGATGAATATAGATGAGATATATATATTGGCCAAACTTCAGTTCGATAGTAGAAAAAATAAACAAGTTTTTCTAACGAGAACATGAATTTGATAGCGGGTTTGTATGGGAGCTACACGATCCAGTAATTTTAGCATATTGAAATATACACCGATGATGAAGATAGATTAGAAGTTCGATAATAGAATAAACAAAAAGGTTTCTCTACTAAGAACCTGAATTTTAATGGAGGGTTTGTAAAAGAGATACCCCTCTAGTGGTCTGATTCGGTCGATTCCGACAAATGTACAGCGTCGGGTAAAAAATAAAATCTCGAGCAGTTTTCTTGCTCTTAAACTGAGGGACTAGTTTGTTATACATACAGACAGAATAACATCTTGTCGAACTGATTAAGAATATATTATATACTAGCGTTAACCGGCGTGCGTGGCTACACCCCCTATGCGTTAATTGGGTGTTTCTTATAAAAAGCTTTGTTGTAAAATGTGTAATTAATAATTTACAATATATTTTAATATTCTACTATAACCTAAGCAACTTTAAGAATCATTTGTTCCTTTAAAAAAAATCGGTTCAGTATGTTTTGCACCAAATAAAAAAAAATTTAAAAATGGCATAAAACTATCTATATCTGGACAACAGCGCTACATACCAGATCCAAATGTAGCAAAGAACCTGACTGTAACTCCATGAGTACAAGAAAAAAACAAAATCATCAAAATTGGTCCAGCCGTTCTCGAATTTTGCGAGGTCATACCATTTTTTGAGTTCATTTATATATATATAGATGATCAGCCGTAAGAAGAGAGTGAAGTGGTTCAGGTGGAGGGAGAATTTCTTCTAATTTGACTTTTCCTTTCGATTCATCCTTGAATTTCAATGCCAAGCAATGTTCACACACCACTGACATAGTACCTATTGATACTATACGATCGTCCTTGTATGAAATCGAAGGATCGTAATTCATGGCAGAATTTTCTTTATTTACCCATGAACTAGTAACTCGTGATGATGATTCTCTCTCTCTCTCTCAGCTCTATATCTATCCCGAGCCTGACTGAGGCGAGCCTCACGTTCCGTTGACGATTCTTCATCTCTAGCTGAACGTACTCTTTTGGCATTCACTGTACTACGACCTATGTTCGAACGACGACGTCTTCCAGACATGACTTTATAATTTCTTGATAGTAATAATCAGACTTAAATAAAAAAAATCTAAAATCACATTTGAAGAAACTTTGCTGTGTAAACAATGAGAAGCTGGAATATTGTAGTGACAGTAAATACTTTTTCCATGAATTATAACACTATGCCTACTACATTAATTTTAAAGATAGGCATATAGGTATATGTATAGTGAAAATAACAGTATTTCTCCACTATTTAATGGATGTTATTATAAATATAAACCTTCCTCTTCAATCACTCTATCTATTAAAAAAAAACCGCATCAAAATAGGTTGCATATTTTTAAAGATTGAAGCGGTTATAAGAAAAAAACGACTTTGTTTTATAATATGTATAGAT
>JBAMAW010001662.1:0-16998 GCA_037043295.1 Amiota minor
TTCTTTTATATATATAGATTTACCCATTTTATTATAAAAATTATAATCACAACCCTTGTCCGATTATTCGTTGGAGCCAGTGTATGTGTTTATGTGTACATATATTATTGAAACAAATATACAAGAAGTGAGCAATTGACCTTGACGGTTTATCAGTGGTCAATTTGCGAACTTATATAAAAAAAATTTTGAATTACAAAATAAAAAAGTTATTTAGGAATTGTAGAAGAAGTGAGCGATTGACCTTGACTAAACCATCAACCGTCAGTGGTCAATCAACACACTCATTTCAAATTAGTAAGCTATTGACCTTGACTATTTATCAGTGGTTTATATTTAACAAAGAACTCATCTATATAAAAAATATAGAGAAAAGAAAAAGAAAACGTTTAACAAAATAAAATTGGGGAAAACCTACTCAACGAGTACTCAAGTTCTCTTGTACTGCATCGTGCAAGACAGAAAAAGTTTGTAAATAAAAGCCAACATATCAAAAAATATACATATATTTAACAAAAACAAAAAAAAAAAAAAGAAGCACAAACATACTAAAGTAAAGAGAAAAATTTTATATTAAAGCACACCATTTATATATACATACTTATATACACACTTATTAAATATTTCAAACATTTTGAGCCCTAACGGCGAAAAATATGTAAGCGACATTTTTTTCGAAATTCACTTTATGATGAAATTTTATTGCAAAGCCACTAGCTCATCACCTGGTGAAATATTATAGCGAAAATCACAATGGTTACAGAGAGAGATATACGCATTTCAATTTTATAGTAAGCGACACACAACTTTCTGTTACTGCAAAAAAAAAAAAAAAAATTTAAGCGACATTAAAGTTGCTTGTGGCTATAACTGTTAGTGAGCGACGCCGACAAATTTACAAGAAGTAGGAAAGCAAAATACACGAGATCGAAATTTGTGTTCTGTTATTTACTTTGATCCTCTTTGTTGGTTTTTAGTCTTCATTAGATCTCCAGTTGAATCAGTTGCTTAGAGTAAAGCTGAGCTGCACATAAATTATAACAAATACTAGGGGAACCCGCGGCCGACACAATCGACTCGAATCAATTCGAATAATTCGCGTTACACCTGTCAACACCTCGCAATCTATTGAGTCTCGGTGCATTCGTTTTACGCGCATACGAGTTCCGTTAAATAATGTTTTTACTGTATTTAAATTCCGTATTAATAATACAATACAGTTTTCTTTTAAAATCAATTTATGGGGAGACAGACCACAGTATTCAAAAACTCAATAGGAAAATTATTATGTTCACGTGCATCTTCACTGACAACTTTATCAAAGCTGTAGTAAGCCTGCTCCTCTCCAGGCATTCGTTTTAAGACTTCTAAATTTATAAATGAACAATCATCATTTTTTGGAGCCAAAATACCTCAATTCAAAATGTCAGTAGATAAAATAGTTTCCGGAATATTTTCAAATATATCATTGATGATGTTTACAGGTTCACAAATTAAATTACTCGGTCTTTCAACGATATCCGAACCGAACTGAGGAAAAGCTTCCATTTCACCGTTACCAAATGATAAAAAAAACTGAACAAATTGGATTTCATGAGGAGTTTTACAAAAATGGAAAAAGAGCAATATCGTTCCGTGATTCGTCTCTGGTGTGTTTGGCGCTGTTTAAGCGCAATCCGGCGGAGTTCTTGCGTCGTTTCGTGACCATCGACGAAACATGGATTCACTGGTACACACTGTACTTGCTAGTATTCAACATGACTTTGTCAAATGTTTTCCAGCAACCAAATTCTGGTACTGTAACAACATTGTGTTAGATATTCCTGACGTAAACGAACAAAGGGGAAAGGGAAAGTTATCTCAGAGCATAATCGCGCACATAGGGCCGCGCAAGAAAAACCAAAGCAAAGTCTTTATGATTATTATTTTCCGAAAATGTCAAAATTATTGGGACTATGCATTAATTTTAAAGGTTGCACACAGATGGCGTTATTTACAACAGTATCGCATCTGGCAATACTGTAACTATATTCATGTCAAAGCCTCATCATTAGGCTTTGTTTACCAGTATCTGTCATTTCGCTGAAGTGTACACAACATAGTTTTTTTGTGCTCCGAGTATGTCAACTTTCGTGCCGTCAAAACGCAATTTGCGGGAAGCCTTGCTTTTTTGCTTCAATTTGAAGAAAAATACCACCCAAGCCCGTCAATTGCTGTTGGATGCCTACCCGAACCATACTCCATCGATTTCAACCTGTGAGTACTGGTTTCGACGCTTCAAAAGTGGTGTTTTTGATACCGAGGACAAGGAGCGACCTAGCCAGCCCAAAAGGTTCGAAGACGCAGAATTGGAGGCATTGCTGGACCAAGACCCGTGCCAAACGCAAGAAGAGCTCGCCGAAACGTTGGACGTTGACCAAGCAACCATTTCCAGACGTCTCAAAGCGATGGGAATGATCCAAAAGCAAGGTAATTGGGTGCCATACGAGTTGAAGCCGAGAGACGTCGAACGCCGATTTTTCACGTGCGAATTGCTGCTTGAACGACTTGGCCGGAAGGGTTTTTTGCATCGTATTGTGACTGGCGACGAAAAGTGGATCCATTACGATAACCCAAAGCGTAAAAAAACATATGTCAAGCCCGGCCAACCGGCGCCATCGACGTCCAAGCCGAATATTCATGGTTCGAAGCTCATGCTCTGTATTTGGTGGGATCAGAAGGGTGTGGTGTACTATGAGCTGCTCCAACCCAACGAAACCATCTCTGGGGAAGTCTACCGACGTCAATTGATGCGTTTGAGCCGAGCATTGCTTGAAAACCGGTCGGAAACGGTCGAAAGACACGACAAGGTTATTTTGCAGCATGACAACGCTCGGCCGCATGTTGCACAGGTCGTCAAAACATACCTTGGAACGCTCAACTGGGAAGTGCTACCCCACCCGCCGTACAGCCCAGACATTGCTCCTTCGGATTACCACTTGTTCCGGGAGATGCAGCGTAAGCTGGCTGGACACCGCTTCTCTTCATATGAAGAGACCAAAAAATGGATCGATTCATTCATAGCCGCCCAGAAGCCGGAATTTTGGAGAAACGGAATCCGGAAATTGAAAGAAAGATGGGAAAAGGTTGTGGCTAGCGACGGACAGTACTTTGAATGATGTATCAATCCATTTTGAAATCGAAATAAAGCCCCATTTTTGGTGAAAAAACATTTAAAATTAATCCATAGTCCTAATAGCAACTGAAGTAGTTGCAATTTGCAAAATCTGTGCAAAAGCCAAATATAAAAGGCATCCACGTAAGCAGCAGCTTCGTGTAACAACAATACCATCTTATGCGGGCGAAATGCTTCAAATTGATTTTTTCTCCACCGATAAAATGTATTTTCTGACATACATTGACAAGTTGTCTAAATTCGCTCTGGTCCAATCTCTCCCATCCCGGATAATCGTGGATATTAAAGCACCAATTATCCAATTAATGAGTTTTTTCCAAATACTAAGACAGTTTATTATAACAACGAACCGTCACTAAATTCGGAAACTATTACTTCCTTATTAATTAACTAGTTTAATGCTGATGTAGTAACTGCGGCTCGACTTCACAGTACATCAAATGGTCAGGTCGACCGCTTCCATAGCACTCTCTCTGAAATTGCGAGATGCCTCAAACTTCACAAAGAAATTGAATATGCAATTGATCTTATACTATTGGCAGCAGCTGAAAACAATTCTCTCTGTAACCAATAGGAGACCCGTGGATATAATTCATGCCATGCCACCCAAAAATTAGAAGCGAAATAGTTGAAAGAATTACACAAGCTCAACAAGAACAGTTGAACAGAAATAATCCCTTTAGGCAGAACAGGGTTTTTGAGGTTGGTGAAAGTGTGCTGGTAAATGTCAACGAACGATTAGATAACAAACTATCACCACTATATGTTGAAGAAAAAATAGAAGCAGATTGAGAACCACGGTTCTTTTTAGAGGGAGTGTGGTCCATAGACAATTTGAAGTAAAAGCCACCTTTAATTTTAATATTTTTACTTTTTTATGCTTAGGTTTATGACACTACTTCTCTTTACGACAACCATGGCCAAGCTGACAGATTTTACTCACTCGGACTATATTCTGGTGATGGACCTGGATACTATAATCTGGGATGATTTCGGATATTTGCGTCACACTTCGAACCTGAAAATAGCCACGGAGACCATGACTTGAGTAAATAATAACTTTTCACAATCACACATGAGAAAGATTTTGGATGCGGACATAATTCATATGAACACCTTGATGGAAGCCATGACGGGGCACCATAGGCATGCGAGAAACATCAATGCCTTGAGCTCAAGACTTAAGGTTGTGGCAGGGACTGACTTCGAATATTTCGCAAAAGTCAGATTCGACCAGAAACAACTCGATGAGGGACAAAATAATCAGAAAGTTATAAATACCAAAATGCAGGAACAAATAAATAAAATAACAGAGAGCGTTAATTCTCTGTAGGGAATCACCAAATAAATCTTGTGCACAACAACTTCACTCCGGAGGAAGCGCAAATTGCGTCACCCGAGCAAAGTCGATAGTTGAAATAGACGATGGAATCATCATCATTTATGACCGCACAATCATGGCCAAACAAGAAGACAAGCCTGTTCGAACCATTACGGGCTCACATTAGATAGCATGGTACAACTAAATGCGTCCACTTATACGAATAAAAACAACATCGCAAAGAGGACGCCTGGTATTGCAATATCAACGCTCCTTACCGTCACCGATCATCAAATGATGATAAGCTTACCGTACTTCCACAAAATCAATATTGAAAACCTGCGGTATATTGGAGGAATGAAGTCAAAAATGATTCAGAACCCAGCACTGTCAGAACTAGGTACGTTTGCCAGAATAGCTGTTTGCTATGGAAGTCTCCGGATCCTGAAACACCGAAGAAAACAATAGTTCAACCACGACATCCAGGTTGTTATTGAGAGCCTGAAGACTACCGAGGACGACCCTACTATTAGAGAGGGAAGAGTTAACACGAGCAACGAAGAACCAAAAACATCGTCAGCATAACTTACGTAAGGGCTTAACTGTCGCTTGTGTTATAGAAGTTAACACAAGCAACGAAGAACCAAAAACATCGTCAGCATAACTTACGTAAGTGCATCAACGGTTGCCTGTGTTGTAACATAATATTCTGCACATGCGACAACGTAACCATTTTTGGATACCATCGGCGATGTCGCCAACATAACATAGCAGAATGACAGACCAGCGAATTCCTAGGGGCATCGATAGGGAAAAGTTAGGTTTAGATCAAGCTACAAAAATATAACATTTAGTCTTTAACAAGCTAAAGAACGACACTAACGTGTCAAAATAAATGTAATTAATAAAAATAATTAACAGCAATTTATTAAGTGTGGCAATATATTAAAGTAGTTTATGTCGGAAGCAAAATATGAAGCTATAGCTACGATGGCCTTAATTAAGCTTATTTACTAGTTACTACTTATTTAAAAAGTTCAATTAGATAAGTATTTACTTTTTGTATAGAAACTTATTATATTTACAAGTTATATATCTAGAACTAGAAATCTTATCAATTTTATTATTTTAAATTGCTTATTTTTCATTCGTCTTCGAGCAGTCTTTCTGATCGGACGTTTACCTCGCAGCTAATAAATTTTTATTTTATTTGTTTCATATCAAGTCCTAACAGTACCTATAATGACATCGAGAAATGCTTATTTCTCGTTTGTCGCTAATGATACCAGGAACAAAAACAAAGGTTCCTTATGAACCGCTCAGCCGGCCGTAGAAAGAGCACGATCTTGCTCTCCTGCTCTGTTGTCTAGTACAGTAAGCACTAGTCACTCACTCCCATGGAGTGCCCAATGCCCCTCCCCTCAACCACCTCTTTATTCAAACCCAGAAGCAACTGTGTTTAATACTGCAACAAACACAACACAAAGCACAGCGTTTACTTTAACAGCTAGTGCAGTTTCAGGATCAACAACAGTGTTCTCAGCTACTGCATTGGTTGCGTCATCACATGCAGTTACTGTAACAGCAACAAACACCCAAACATTTATTCGCGACATCAACAACCCAATGCCAGAAGAAGCAAGCAACAGATAAAACTCTGTTACGCAGGCTAAAGCAATCAAAAAGACAGTAAGAAATGCGTTTATCACTACTGATAACAGGAACAAAATCAAAGGTTCCTTATTAACCGAGCAGCCGCCCGAAAATAGAGCAAGATCTTGCTCTCCTGTTCTGTCTTCTAGTGCAGTAAGCACTAGTCACTCACTCCCATGGATTGCCCAGTGCCCTTCCCCTCAACCAGCTTCTCATTCAAACCCAGAAGCATCTGTGTTTAAAACTACAACAAACATAACACAAAGCATAGCTATTACATCAACAGGTAGTTCAGTTTCAGGATCCACAACAGTGTTCTCAGCTACTGCATTGGTTGCGTCATCAGATGCAGTTTCTGTAACAACAACAAACACGGAAACATTTAATAGCGATATTAATAACCCAAAACAAGAACAAGCATGCAATAGAGAAAATTCTGCTATGCAAGCAAAAGCAATAAAAAAGACAACTGTGTCACCAGCAGGTAGTCAAAAACAGCACATGCAAAACGGGACTCATGAAAATAAAGCGGCAGTGCAGACAGGTATTGACTGCTACATACAATTCCACAATAAACGTAAGCAAAGCCCGCAAAAACAAAACAATAATGCAAAGAAAACGCTTTTAAAAGTAATAGGCACTTACCAATTACTGAAAAGGATGAACCTACTAAAAACGATGGCAAAAACTCATTAAAACCTAAACTCGCCAAACCGCCTCTAATATAAGAAGAAAGCTCGAATAGGTTTGTTCCCATTACCAAGGGTAATATTAAAGAAACTAAGGTCCAAATTTATACGGAAGCAAACCACAGTTCTGTAACCAATTACCTTAGGGAGACTAAGAGAAACTATTATACCTATCAGCTCGAAAGCAGCAATGGATTGGTAGTTGTAATTAAGGGCATTGAACCCTCTGTTTATTGTAGCGATATTAAAAGTGCCCTGGAAGAAAAAGGGTTTGAGGTCAAAGTAGTGATCAATATTTTTAATAAAAATGAAATTCCACAGCCATTGTACAAAATTGAGTTGGCCCCAAAGTTGCAGCATTTAAAGAAAAATGAAGTGCATCCAGTGGTAAATGTGGAGGGTCCTCACAAACGAGTAAATCCTGTGCAATGCACAAATTGCCAGGAATTTGTTCTCACAAAATCTTATTGCACCCTTCGTTCAGTATGTGTAGCATGTGGGGACTTGTATGAAACCGCAACCTGTAAACTTAGTCGCGATAATCCCGATCATAAAAAGTGCAGTAACTGTGAGAGCAATCATACAGCCAAATATAGAGGCTGTCCTGTATATAAGGAACTAAAGAACCGTTTACAGTCCCAAAAAAATTCCGCCCGTTTGTTGCAACCATAAAGTTCTAGTGAAACTATGCTGGTGAATTTATTACAGGTCTGAACAAAACAATCGTAATGATGCAAAACTCTTTTCATGAGATGATGAAAATCCAAATGAAAATTTTGGATAAGTTAAATTCCCCACAACAGCTCATAGAAAAATATTGTAACTTACTGGAACGCAAATGGCGTTTCACAGCACAAACTAGAGTTAACGAAGTATCTGGAGGACAACAATGTAGATGTGATGTAGTCTCTGAGAATCATTGACTAGTAATAACAACTTCTACATACCAGACTACTTTTTTTATATAACTAATCATCCGGATGGAAAGGCTTATGGTGTTACATGCATTATAAAAAGCAAGCGCACAAAACACCACTCTCTACAGCCATACTCATCTAATTAACTGCAAGCAACTTCGGTTCGGATGCAAAAGCGTTATGGTAATCTGACGTTATCTGCTGTATATTGTCCTCCACGATTTTCAATATCTGCAGATGTGTTTAAAAAATTCTTTGATAGCCTTGGAGCACGATTTTTGGCGGCAGGTAACTACAATGCTAAACACATCTATTGGGGTTCTCGTTTAGTAAATTCAAAAGTTCGGCAACTTTACAGCACTCTTGTAAATTGTAAAAACAAGCTAGACATCGTTTCTTCGGGTAGGCCTACATACTGGCCGGCGGATCCAAGAAAAACTCCCGATATCATCGACTTTGGTATCAAAAAAAAATATACCTAGAAACCTCATATCAGCAGTTACTCTTTATGAACTTTCATCCGATCACTCACCCGTTGATATCGTTTTACTCGATTTTCCAATAATTGAGGATCGCTCGTATAGACTTATTTAAAACTAATTGGTTGCAATATAAAAAATATAGTAGTTCTCACATAGAAATTGCACCTACTCTGAAAGTGATATCGACAAATCTGTTAATGAGTTAAGTTTCGCATTGGCAGCTGTAGCTGAGGTCTCAACGCCTGTAATTGTTGTTCACAATTTCAGCAAAAAATCTTTCTCAAATAGGGAAATGAAGAACTGGTTGCTTCTAAACGACGATTGAGAATAGAGTGGCAATAGCACAGATCTCCTCCTGCTAAGCAAAGGCTAAAAACTGCAACAAACAAACTAGTCAAAGCACTTTTAAGCGACCAGCTCGAGGCACAAAAGCGCTATATCTATAACCTATCACCCACAAACACTAGATTTTCATTTTGGAAACACAAAAATCGCTAAAAACTCCTGTGGATTTGGATTCTTCTATTGGAGAAAGAACCGGAAGTTGGGCACGGTCTGATGAAAAGAAGTCTAATGTATTTGCCAACCCATCCGATCCCAGATCATCAATTTGGTTTCCGAGCAAAACATGGAACGATTGAGCCAGACAACAGAGTTACTTCGGAAATAAGAACTGCCTTTGAACAGCGAGAATATTGCTGAGGAGTATTCCTTGATGTAGCACACACGTTTGATCGGGTATGGTATGAGGGTTTGATTTACAAAATTTAATGTTTGCTACTCCAAAATATGCATAGAGTCATGCAACCCTACATATTATATCGAGTGTTTGTAGTAAGACAGAACAATTTCATTACAAATGAATTTATGATAAAAGAAGGTTTTCCCCAAGGCAGTGTTTTGGGACCAATTCTTTACATGTTAAAGCTTCTGCAGGGTCGGATGCTCATCTTAAAAGCCTTTAGGAGTGGGTACCCAACTGGAGAATTAAAGTCAATGAGGGGAAATGTATGCACATTACATTTACATTGAACCGACATACTTGTTCTCCAGTAACGTTAAATGGTGTTACAATTCCTCAAACTCAAGTGGTAACTTATCTAGCCGTTCACCTGGACAGACGGCTCACATGGCGGAATCATATAGAAGCTAAAAAGATACATATAAAACTAAGGGCTCAAAGTCTTCACTGGCTAATCAATTCTAAATCTGTACTGAGACTTGAGTACAAGGTGATGCTGTATAACTCTGTTATTAAACCAATTTTGGCTAATGGTTTTGAATTGTGGGGTACCGCGAGCGCGAGTAACATTGAAGTTATACAAAGAGCACAATCCAAGATACTTAGAACAATCACGGAGCTCCATGGTATATCAGGAATGAAAACATTCACAAGGACCTGGAAGTACCACCTGTCAAAGATGAGTGCTCCAAGCGTAAAGCTATTTATATGAATAAACTAGTTCGACTGTTCGACCGTACTGTTTAAGTGTTTTTTTGTTTTTGTTAATAAATTTGTATTGGGGATTAGTCAGATGCTAGATTGATTCGAACTCGTTTTGAAAAGAAGTCACAATGTATTTTTTAAGATCTGATATGTTGTTATTGGTTGCGTAAATTAATGGATATAAGTGTGATTTTTTTAGCACCAAGATCCGCTAGTTCATTGCCTGCTATCCCACAATGGCCGGGAACCCAGATAATTTTTATTTTAGATGAGTTAGATAAAATGATATTTCTTACGGTTGAGGAGTATGGATTGAGGTTGTTGGTGTTGGCAATGGCGTTGATTGAGGCTAGGGAGTCTGTGCATATTGCAAATTTGCCTTTTGTCTGTTTGGCTGTTGACAAGCTGTGAGTATGGCTGATATTTCGGCTGAAAAGATTGAGGAGAAATCTGGCAGCAGGTGGTGACTGATAATTTCATCTTTTGTGGCTACACTATAACATACTCCTTTACTAGACTTGGAACCATCCATGTACACAAATTTGTAGGAGCAGAAGGAATGTTGCAGTTCTAAGAATTTTTGCTTGTATATTTCAGGGGGGGTGACCTCTTTGTTGGAGGAATGAAGCGATAGGCATAAGGGAGAGTTGTTAAAAAGGGGGAGATATTGGTTAGCTGTATTTGTAGGGGCAATGTGTATGTTGAACTTCTTACTTATTTGTAGTAGGTTATATCAAGTTGAGGGGACTTTGGGTTACTTTTTAAATATAATTACATTTAAGTAAATGTTTTCTAGTGGTGAATGTTTGGATGTCAGAATATTTTTGAAGACTTTGGCAGTTTGGAGGGGAAATCTTATATCTATTGGCATCAAATTAGCTTCATAAAAGAGGTTGTTAAGTGGAGTAGTGCGAAAGATACCAAAAGCAAGTCTGAATGCAGAGTGGTACAAAGATTTGAGTTTGTTTAATAAGGATTTTGGGGCTTTGCCATAAAATTGTATTTTCGACATAATTATTGCGTTAATGGTGTTAACTAATGTAAGTTGATGGCAGTTGTATTTATTGTTTGATAGGCATTTAATAATGTTGAGTCTTTTTGATAGGGAAAGGAGGAGATCTGTGATGTGATGTAAGAATTATTAATAGTTAAGCCAAGAATTTTAAGGGAATTAACATTGGTTATTGGGGCTAGGGATGAAGAAATGCTTATATGACAGTTTTTTTTTTCCTGCAAATATGTAGATGTTTACACTTTGATAGTGATAGTTGAGCGCCAGAATACTCGCACCAGGTGAGGATATCATTTAGGAGATATCGAGTGTGGATTTTTTATTGATTTTTTGGAAAATATGGTAATCATCTGCATATGCTGAGAAATTGAATTGTTTGTGGGTGGAAATAATTCTATTGAGTTTGTTGTACGCTATGAAGAAGAGGATGACTGAGAGGGGGGAACCTTGGGGTATACCAATTTATTGGGGTGTTGTGGAAGAGAAGTTGTTGTCAATGATCACTGTCATTTTCCTATTGGAAGTTGAAAATGTAGTTGATAATTTTGGTGCCGTCTTTCCATTTGTGAAGCTCAATGACTGAATGGATACCAATTCTATCGAAGGCCTTACTAAAATCTAATGAGATTAAAGAGATGTGGTTTCTTGTGGAGAGGGCTGAGGATATGTGATAGACTATAGCAAGTATAGAATCAGATATCGACTTCCCTTTTCTAAAGCCGCATTGAATACTATCGATAGATTTAACCCGAGACACAAACCACCATAGTTGATTAGCTATAATTTTATCCAGCGTTTTAGCGCAGCACGGGTTAAGGGAGATAGGGCGATAGGAATTTAGATTGGTTTTATCAGAGTTAGGTTTGTTTGTAGGTATTATTTTACTTATTTTGTATTGCTGAGGTATTATGGATTTAGAAAATATGTTATTGTAGAGGTTAAGAAGACGTTTTTTAACGGAAGGATGCAGGTTTTTTAACATAGGGTACGAAATTCGGTCAAGACCAGGCGTCTTGCCTTTTAGCCTAGAAAGAGCAGAGTTGAGTTCCGAGAGAGAGATTGGTTTTTCAAGTTCTTGGGCTATTGATGAGGGGGTGTAAAATATTGACGTTATGGTGTTGTTTTTATGTTGTTGGAATGTAGTAGAAAAGTTGGTGTCGTCAGAAGAGGATAACCAATGTTTACTGAATTCTTCAGCAATAAGTTGCTTACTGGTTCTCGTAGCGTAGGGTGTTGAAATGCAGTGAATTGGATAATGTGGTGTGGTGCCACAAAAGTGTCTTATATAAGCCCATAAGTTGGCTGTATTTGATTGAGGAATTAGTTTATTTAGGGTAGCGGCTTCTTTGTTTATGTTGTTACTTTTGGGCCTATTATGGTGGTTGTTGTATGTGGCTTCAGAGAATTGCGACCAATTAGCATGGTCTGTTAAGAACTTAGGTAGAGTTTTGGGTGGAGGTGGAGGGGCAGGTGATTCAAATAATGAGATTATTTTAGGATAATGGTCACTGCAAAAGAGGTTAGATTCTATAAACCAATATGATTGAGTGGCTATGGAAGGTGTGGCAATAGAGAGATCGATGTGAGTGAAGGTGTGACGAGTACTAAAGTGTGTAGGTGAGCCGTTATTTAAAATAAGGAGTGGTGATTGGTTTAGGAATTTTTGCATAATGATGCCTTTTATATTGTTAGAGGGTGATCCACAATGACGGCGCCAGGAATTGAAATCGCCGGTAATGAGGGTAGGAGAATTTAAGTTACTGAAGACATTATGAAGGTTACTTAAGGAGAATTGTTTTGTGGGCGGGATGTATGAGCTTATTATATTAAATGTTTGTTTTGAGAAAATACGGACGGCAACAGAGTCAAAGTCTTGATTTATTGGAATTGGATGGTGTTGCAGGGACTGCAACAACGAGAAGTGCTACTCCCCCTGAAGCATTGGATGAGGAGTTAAAATGATAAAAGGAGAAATTTATGGGAATGGGAATATTTATTTGTGAAGCGAGGTGGGTCTCTTGGATTGATATAATTTTAGGAGAATGTTTTTTGATGAGTATTTGCAACTGATCATAATTGTTAATATAACCATTACAGTTCCATTGCACTATCTTGAAGTCATTATGAAGAAGGGGGTAAAAGATATTATGTGAAGAGGTATTTAAGGTATGAATAATTGATCTGTTGAGTTGTAGTCGGGCTGCAGGGGCAAACTGATTGAGATCAAATCGCAACCTGAGAGCCTGAGCAGTCCGACTGATGTGTGAAAGTGGATGGGTCTCGGCACGACTGACAGGGGGGGAACGATAGACTGTAACGGTTACAAAACCAACATTTACCATCCATTATTGGAGTTCTTACTGTTAAGCTTCTCGGCTGCAGCCTTTGAAGTTGTGGGCTCCATATCGCTGTTATCACCGATGTCGGAATAAGAGACAACGATACGATTGATAGAGTGTGTAGTCATTGTTGGTTGTGATAAAAGTTAAGTTGATGTTGGTGACATTGGTTGATGAGAGTTTTGTACGGGTGGATGTTGTGCAGCAATTGATGCATATGAGTGATGGTTATGCTGGTGGTTAGCATTGTAGATTGTGTATGCAGTTTTAGTGTCGACTTTTTTTGTAGCTTTTATGGCTGTTATTTCCTGCTCCTTGAGGAACACTGGGCATTTTTTGTAGAAGGTGGAGTGGTTTTTATCGTCGTAATTCTTTTAGTTGCAGTTGACGCAGCAGAGTCCATTGGTGCATGAGTTCATTTCGCTTGGTTCGGTATGTTGTTTTTGTCCACAAATTATGCATACTTTTTCATTTTTGCAATATTTATGCGTGTGTCCGTATCTCAAGCAGTTCGAGCAACGCATGGGTTGGGGTATATATGGTCTCACGGAGGTTTTTTCATAGCCTATGAAAATGTCTTCCGGAAGAGTCAATGATGCGAAAGTCAATATGATGAGTCCAGAATCAATGATGTTTTCGCCGTTTTTCTTTTTTATTTTCCGTATTTCACAAACAGACTGGTCCTTTAATTCGTTAAGTATTTCCTTTTCGGTTACCGATCTGAGCTCGTTAGAGTAAATGACTCCTTTGCTGTAATGAAAGGTGGTGTGTTCCGTAACTTCCACGGGTATAGAGTCCGTTAGTGAAGTTAGTTTTAGCAATTTGGCCGCTTGTCCTTTTATCAACAAAGTGCCGTTACGAGTTTTTTTGCATTGATCGACTACACCATCACAGGTATGGTCTATCACCTTCTTAATGAGGAATGGCGAGGTGTCAGTTAAATTTTCGTTCTCAGTGCTTATCCGTTTAACTATTAAATATTTGGGTCCGGTACTTGTAATGTTTTTGTTAATATAGGTCTTATACTTATCCGGGGGATCAGGAGGTTGTCCCATCATAGGGTGATCACTGATCGGCTTAGCTGATCGAGTCTTTTCTTTATTATAAATTTATTTGTTTTTTTTTTCAACTATTTGCGTAACGGTTTATATGTGTGATGTTGTTCTATTTGATGATAGATGCGATACTGTTGTAAATAACGCCATATGTGTGCAACCTTTAAAATTAATGCATAGTCCCAATATATATACACCCCCTGTATTTTATGATTGTGTTCACAAGGGTTGTTAGAATAACTGTTTTTGCTTTGAATATGATTTCACTGAAGGGCGATAGTCACACGTTGTCACTCCACGAAGTTTCAAATGAGACTGGAGTTTGAATGTTATTATTATTAACCGCTTCAAAACACGCAGTTTGACTAAAAAAATTTCTAAAAACATGGCTTAGACACATAATTATGTCCTTTTACTTTATATTGGGACTATGCATTAATTTTAAAGGTTGCACACAGATGGCGTTATTTACAACAGTATCGCATCTGGCAATACTGTAACTATATTCATGTCAAAGCCTCATCATTAGGCTTTGTTTACCAGTATCTGTCATTTCGCTGAAGTGTACACAACATAGTTTTTTTGTGCTCCGAGTATGTCAACTTTCGTGCCGTCAAAACGCAATTTGCGGGAAGCCTTGCTTTTTTGCTTCAATTTGAAGAAAAATACCACCCAAGCCCGTCAATTGCTGTTGGATGCCTACCCGAACCATACTCCATCGATTTCAACCTGTGAGTACTGGTTTCGACGCTTCAAAAGTGGTGTTTTTGATACCGAGGACAAGGAGCGACCTGGCCAGCCCAAAAGGTTCGAAGACGCAGAATTGGAGGCATTGCTGGACCAAGACCCGTGCCAAACGCAAGAAGAGCTCGCCGAAAAGTTGGACGTTGACCAAGCAACCATTTCCAGACGTCTCAAAGCGATGGGAATGATCCAAAAGCAAGGTAATTGGGTGCCATACGAGTTGAAGCCGAGAGACGTCGAACGCCGATTTTTCTCGTGCGAATTGCTGCTTGAACGACTTGGCCGGAAGGGTTTTTTGCATCGTATTGTGACTGGCGACGAAAAGTGGATCCATTACGATAACCCAAAGCGTAAAAAAACATATGTCAAGCCCGGCCAACCGGCGCCATCGACGTCCAAGCCGAATATTCATGGTTCGAAGCTTATGCTCTGTATTTGGTGTGATCAGAAGGGTGTGGTGTACTATGAGCTGCTCCAACCCAACGAAACCATCTCTGGGGAAGTCTACCGACGTCAATTGATGCGTTTGAGCCGAGCATTGCTTGAAAAACGGTCGGAAACGGTCGAAAGACACGACAAGGTTATTTTGCAGCATGACAACGCTCGGCCGCATGTTGCACAGGTCGTCAAAACATACCTTGGAACGCTCAACTGGGAAGTGCTACCCCACCCGCCGTACAGCCCAGACATTGCTCCTTCGGATTACCACTTGTTCCGGGAGATGCAGCGTAAGCTGGTTGGACACCGCTTCTCTTCATATGAAGAGACCAAAAAATGGATCGATTCATTCATAGCCGCCCAGAAGCCGGAATTTTGGCGAAACGGAATCCGGAAATTGGAAGAAAGATGGGAAAAGGTTGTGGCTAGCGACGGACAGTACTTTGAATGATGTATCAATCCATTTTGAAATCGAAATAAAGCCCCATTTTTGGTGAAAAAACCTTTAAAATTAATGCATAGTCCTAATAACTTAAGTCAAAATATCTTAAGTGGAGATAGTTTTTTGTAACACATTTCATTGTTTCATAAATAGTTTAACAAAAAAGCTTAAATCGATTTAAGTTAAAATATTTCAATAAAATCAAAAGGAATGCATATTAACAAGAACCTTTTCATGTATGTGTTCCATTGAAAAATGATTGATTTTTTAGTATACTTATGACAATTCATTAAAACTAAGTGAGAGAAAATATGTATGTTCAGATATTTCACTCAAATTCAAATCAGTATAACTTTTAACACGAGCAAGGAATTACACAGCTGTCTTCACAAAAAATGTAGCCTGATGTCACCTTTGTTTGAGACAATCATATTATTGTTGCTAGATCTATATGCACCAACACCATCTAGTGACAATAAACCGCGGAGAGTTTTTGTATGATCCAATATTTGTTTATTTACTTGTTATCAATAAATCTATTCATAAGGAACAATAATATAAGAAGGAAAGTAACATTTAACATGAAGACTACACGATGTGGACAAGAGTGACAGTCATATATCAGACTTCAGCATGCAGCGTCTAGTTTAATGTCAAAGTTATAGATAGATAAAAAACATTTTGTAAGGTGGGCTATTCAAGCGAAACGCAGTGTATATTCTGTGTTCGTGTGTGAAATTTCTATACAGATTATAAAACAAAGTAAACCGACCGCATCTGCTTGTCTGCCTGAACGCGATTATCTCAAACACTACCGAACATGTTTTCATACGGGTTTCACTAATGGACGAGTGATTCACCAGGAAGGTTATGGTGTATAATGCATGAAGGTTTTGCTGAAATTGCCTCAAATATTGACGATGATTGTTGAAGATGTCGGAAAAATAATGTTGATTAGGAAATTTTTATAAATTCTTTTTTATTTTTCTTAAAACAAATTAATGCTAATGAAAGGAGTTGCATAATTTAATCCAATATTTTTCTTTGCGTATAAATCCCAATAGAAATTAAAGGATTTTTATTTTTCGATTTGCCCTGTAGAAACTTGGTTCAATTTAATTTTTTTTTTTATTTTATTTATTTTAATTTCATTTTTAAATTCTAATATGCAGTGTTGCCATCGTTCATGCAATAATAAAGACCGTTTCGATAATGATAAAAATCGTGCTGCCACCTGTTGTGTGATAATGTTGGACATTTTACTGTGCCGGTTTGACTGGAAAA
>JBAMAW010001663.1:0-13461 GCA_037043295.1 Amiota minor
CAAATATCCGAAATCATCCCAGATTATAGTATTCCGTTCCATCACCGGAATATAGTCCGAGTAGAAAAATCTGTCAGCTTGGCCATGGTTGTCGTAAAGAGAAGTAGTATCAGAAACCTAAGCATAAAAGAGTAAAAATACTAAAATTAAAAGGTGGCTTTTACTTTAAATTGTCTTGATAGACCACCCACCCTCTAATAAGAACCTTGGTTCCTAAATCTGCTTCCAATTTTTCTTCAGCATATATATGGTGATAGTTTGTTACCTAATCTTTGGTTGACCTTTACCAGTACACTTTCACCAACATCAAAAACCCTGTTAATCTGTTCAACTGTTCTTGTTGAGTCTTCGTATTTCGCTTCTGGTTTCTGGGTGGCATGGCATGAACTACATCCATGAGTGTCCGATTAGTTCTATTATGCTCAGCTGTTGCCAATAGTGTCAATTGTATTTTGCGAATTGTTGAGGCATCTCGCGATTTGCAGCGCGAGTGCTACGCTGACAATCAGCGTTAAACTGTTTTTTTTTTAATAAGAAAGTAATAGTTTCCGAATTAAGTGACGCTTCGTTCTCACAATAAACTGTCTTAGTATTTGGGAAAATTCATTAATTGGATAATTGTTGCTTTAATATCCACGATTGTCCGAGATGGGATAGGTTGGACCAAAGCGAATTTAGAGAACTTGTCAATGCATGTCAGCAAATGCTTTTTATCGGTGGAGAAAATATTAAGATGAAGCATTTCGCCCGCATAAAATGGTATTGGTGTTACACCATGCTGATGCTTTCGTGGATGCCTGTCATATTTGTCTTTTGAAGAGATTTTGCTAATTTTGACATTTTCGAAAAATAATATTCATTAAGAATTTGCTTTGTGTTTTCTTGCGCGGCCCTATGTGCGCGATTATGCCCTGTGATAACTATTTCCCGTTGTTCATTTACGTCAGGAATATCTAACACAATGTTCTTACAGTACCAGAATTTGGTTGCTGGAAAACATTTGAACCAGTCATGTTGAATACTTGCAAGCACAGTATTGTGCATTAACCACAGTGGGATTTACTACCAGTTTTACCTCTTCAATAAGGGTGTTTGTTTTTGTCTGTGAATTTAATTATGTGACGGTTTTTTTTTTTCCCCTAAAAAGGATAAAATTTTGTTTTGAATTGGAATGTGCTTCTGCCAGGACTATTTGATTCCGGAAACAGTTGACCGGTTTATCGGTTGTTTCGACCGTGTGGGTCAGTGATTCTTCACTATGCACTGTAGCAAGATTTGAACGAACTTCTTGTCCATTCAGGATATTATGACGTGACAGCTCAACTGCCACACAATTTTCCTTGCCAGGTTTGTAAAAAATTTGAACGATGAAAGTTTTCCAGTGCTTTATCTTAGCGTTAGGATATCTGCTTGAAACCAAAAACGTAAGGGGCTGGTACGTCTTTTCATTTTTCAAAAGCTTGAACTTGACTTTCGTCCAAGTTCACCGCTACTTTTCTGGATTGATTGGCGCTAACTCGCCAACTCACCTTTCTCCCTTTCAATATGTCAGTCAAGGATTTTACTATTGAAGCGAAAACTTTGATGAAACACCTATAGTAACTTGCTAATCCCAAAAAGGATCTGACATTAAATAGTGTAGTTGGCTGTGAGTAGTTGCGTATTGCCTCTACTTTGTCAGGATTTCTCGTAATGCCTCCGCCAGATACGACAAAACCTAGGTATTCCACCCTTTTCTTTTAAAGAAGTGAGATTTCTCAAGGGAGACCCTCATGTTTGCCTCAAATAGTCTGCTCAGGACCCAGGAAATATGCTCAACATGTTCTTTTTCGTTTTTCTGAAAATATAATCACATCGTCCACATAAACATAACAGAATTTTCATATATGCTTCCTCAGTATATCGTCAATAGCACGTTTGAAGATACTTGGTGCATTCTTCAATCCGAAAGGGAGTCTACAAAATTCGTATTTACCATTTCCCACTGAAAAAACAGTCTTCTCTTTATCTCGTTCTGACAGAGCTATCTGAAGGAAGCCAGATTTTAGATAAAGTGTTGTGAAGTATTTTGCCTTTCCCAAGTTTGATAGTATACCAATACATTAGAGATAGGGTATTTATCGTCTATTGTTTTTTCATTAAGTTTCCTAAAGTCTATGACAAGACGTTTCTTTATATTTTCATGCTCATCAACTCCCTTTCTATCTACAACCCAAACGGGACTATTTTAAGGTGATCTGGAGGGTCGAATTATGCTCTCTTTTAATAAATTGCGGATTTTTTCGAAATCAGCAACACCCATGGGATACATGGGTACGGGTACAACTTTGAATAAACAGTTGCGTCACTTTCGGTACGAATATGTCTTTTACTTGTGTAAAATTTACATTAGCACACTGAAGAACTTAAGAACCTGCCTTAGTCTTGAGTGACTTACTGTCAAGGTCCAATTTAGCTTCTATTTGCGTTAGCAAGTCGAGGCCAATTATTCCTTCAAATGTGAACAGTGTGGGTAATATACAAAACGTACTATTTTCATTAAATAAGTTGATGGCACACTTGCTAGTGATATTCTCAACTCCGTGAATAGATGAGACTGAGAAAACCTTTTCAACTAGAACTACGTGTTTCAGTTCTTAAAGAAGCTTAATATAATTTTTAGAGGCCGCTGTGTCGATAAGAAGTCTTATTTCCTTTCCTTCTATGAATCTTGAAAGCCAGCGGACGAGGGACTCGCTCCTAAAAAAATTATCTGATGTGAGTCGATATCCTCAATTTCTTCCCTTGTTTTCAAATTATACTGGAATTGAGTGGTTTGCTCCTCCAAATCCTCTTAACTCAAATGTTTTATGCGTTGTATCTTTGGTCCAGTATGGCGATCAGAATTCGCAACTCGCTTCTGTTGGAAATTTTGCTGAGGTCTGTATATTTGGGAATGACCAGATTGGTTATTCTTACCCCTGAATGCAGTGGGTTGCCTAAAGTTGGAAAAAGAGGGATCAACCTCCATAGGCTGCGCTGGTTATTGATTAGGATTCTGAAAGAAAAGTCTTTTATTGAACCCTTCTTGTATTGCGAAATGAGGGTTTTTATTCTGTTGTGGATTCTGTCCAAAGTTATTCCTATCTCTATTGTTTGATCTTTGCTCAATTCGTTGAGCCTTTTCTTCAGCACTCTTCGCAAAGCTAGCTGCGAATTGATAACTTTCCTGATTTGGCTCCATCCCCTTTGCCAGAGCCAAAGGTGATGCCATGTAGATAGGACGGGCTGCAAATAAGATGTCGCTTAGGGACTTTCTTGTGCCAGAAATAAATACACGCAACGCGTTTGCTCTATATGTGGCATTGGCGAATTCGGCTGCATCGCCATTGCAAGTCATATTTGTTTTGTTTATGAGCAGGGTTAATTTTCTTTCAATTTGATCATAATATTCTAGCAATGTTAGATTTCCCTGTTGCAAGGTAGACAATTCCTATTCAATGAGGTACACAGGCCGTTGATCGGCGTATATAAAATCAAGGCGAGCTATTATAGCTTTGAAATTCAAAACCGTGTGAAAATATGCTAGGGCCATATCTGCTGATCCCTTCATTTTGTTTCTAATTATGGTCACAATGTCACTCATCGAGTATTTTCACTTCACAAAAATCGATAAAACTTTATCCCAGTTTCATTTTAACTTTACTTTTATTCAAGACACTTTTTTAAATGAAACTCAACAAACAATCACTTACATGTTTTGTGGAATGCCTAAATACCTAAGATGAATGATGTCTTCCTGGCTCTGCTTAAATTGTTGTCGTCTTTTCGGTCTTCGCTGCCTAGAGTGAATTCGTACTCTAGTGACTGATCGTGGGTTCCGGCCGCTTGTTAATGTTTTCTTCTTATTGCTTGTTTCTTCATTCATTAGTCGCTTTTCGCTTTTGTTTTATAAAACTAGAGGGTCCCTGGTGTTGGGAATCGTAGCTTTTTATTTAATGAGTTATAAATTATTAGGAATGTAATTAATCTTTATGAATAGAAACTGGAGGGTCCCTGGCGTTGGGAATCCCAGTTTTCTTTTTTTCTTTTATTGAATAAATTCAATTAAAATTATTTCACAAAAACTGGAGGGTCCCTGGTGTTGGGATTCGCAGTTTTATTTTTTAAGTTTACTTAGATTAACGATTATTATTTTATACTAGCCCCACGTTGGGCGCCAATTGAAACACTTCGGTTTATATTATTTTTTAGTATTTTATTCCGCGACCGTCTGTAGAGAGCCGCAAGATATTTTGAGTTCTTGTTTAAGACTAAATGTTACAATATTTTGTAGCTAAATCTAAACCTAACTTTCCCTGATCTATCATTCTGCTATGTTATGTTGGCGACATCACCGATAGTATCCAAAAATGTTTACGTTGTCGCATGTACAGAATATTATGTTACAACTTACACTTACGTAAGTTATGCTGACGATGTTTTTGGTTCTTCGTCGCTTGTGTTAACTTCTACAACACAAGCGACACTTGAAGCATTTACTTAAATTATTCTGACGATGTTTTTGGTTCTTCGTCGCTTGTGTTAACTTCTACAACACAAGCGACACTTGAAGCATTTACTTAAATTATTCTGACGATGTTTTTGGTTCTTCGTCGCTTGTGTTAACGTCTACAACACAAGCGACACTTGAAGCATTTACTTAAATTATGCTGAAGATGTTTTTGGTTCTTCGTTAGTGGTGTTAACTTATACACAATATAAGACTTCACTACTGAAAAATTTATTTTGCTTACTTAAGCTATTTGTACTTACCAACCTTGTGAAATGAAATAAGGAAAAGGGGAAATACCTTCAAATAGTTTATTTAAAAACTTAAACGCACTTAAAACTAACTTAAGTAAACTAACAACTAGGGTACTGACACCTATATAATATATTATTTACTTAAAATAAATTGCGATCATTAAAATTTGGGTTGTATTGAACTATTTTTTCTTGAACTGTTTTAACTTTGCTTTTTCATGTAATCGGGTAGTGCAAAAGTAGAATGGTAAATTGAGTAACATTTTAAGCAATCAGTTCTGAACAATTTGTAGTCTGGTAATGTGCGTGGTAGCACAATCACTCCAAACCTAAGACCCATATAGCAAAATTAGGTTGTATATGGATTTGAAAATAATCATAATCCTAGATACCGTAAGCTATTAGTCCAATGGATTATATTATTATGTATTATTATTATTTAGGTCAGAAACATGAAACACTTACAGTAAAGCGCTGTAGCGTCCGCATAAGTGGATACAACGCTGTTTTCAAAAATAGGTATGTCATAGGTGTATACACTAAATAATATGGGACCCAATACTGATCTCCGCGAAACCACAGCAGTTACATCCTGTGTGTGCGATTGAATTCCACTTAATTCGATGAAAAAATGTCGATGTGTGAGAAAACTTTGCACAATTTTCGTAAAGTAAATAGGCGTATTTACGCTCATCAATGTGTGTACTAAGCCGTCATGCCATACTGTATCAAAAGCTGCATGTATGTCTAAAGTAACCAGACCGATTGACTTCTTATCTTGCATATTCTGCTTAATAAATGGTTTAAGCTTGAGAAGAGGATTAATGCAATTCATATTGGGCCTGAAACCAAATTGAGTCGCAGGTATAATAGAATGTGCTTCTAGATGCATATTCAGATTCTGCCGTATGATTTTTTCAAAAATCTTTAAAAAGCAATATAATCAGCTGATTGGCGGTAGTTTTCAGGCGAGTCAGGTGGATTCCCTGGTTCAGGAATGACTATGATTTTTGCAATATTTAAAGATAGAAGCAAGAAAACGGGTAACACTAAGTGGTAATTTTTTGATAGATATGTTAGGAATATTGTCCAAACCTGGAGATTTCTTCATCTTAAGTGAGTGTATTATATTGACAACATCATCAGAACAAATGTTTATTGTTAAGTTCAGTCACAGAAGCCTGTATAGTGCACATTGTTATGCCTTCTGAAAGAGAGCTTTCGTACTTTTCTTGAAAAATATCTCCAAGTATATTGGCTTTTTCTTGCCTAGTAGAGAAAATTTCTTTGTATACGAAGTTTGGTACAAATTGGTTTTAGTTTTTAGTTAATTTGGTTATTTTCCAAGAACTTTTCGAGCGTCTACCTAGATTCATCATATTATTGTTCCAAGTGATGTTATTAGAGCATAGGTCTTTTATATGTGTTACAGCATGAGTGAAATTTCAAAAAATGATGCTGAGAATAGAATCTTCAGAATTTTGTCCTTCTGGTTAGAGAGTAGAGCTGGAAAACCTAAGGCGTGGGTTTCGAGTCCTGCACTGTGAATGAAATGTCGTTTTGTGTAACGTTTTTACCTGTCATGGAAGACTTAAGAACACGGTGACAAGAACATGGATTAATAAACGTCAATCAACATCTCCTTGGATCCGCAGGACCAAATTCGAGTCATATCAAAAACCTAAGTTGCTCTATGGGTCGCAGCACCCAATTGTATAACACAACTCCACGTCGAGTAAATACTCTACCCGCATTTGGGTATTAAACCGCAGCCACCACGGAGGCTGTACCCGCTGGCCAGGACGGCCACCAGTGTTACCAGAAAAATGTCTCTGGTCAGACTTCGTACCCGAGGTATTACCAATTCGAACTCCAAAAAGATTATGGGTAGGTGGCCTAAATTTGAACATAGCTCTCTGGAATAGAATTCAGGTTTAGTTTAACGGACAGTCTCAGGCTACAATCGGACGACGTATCAAAAGTACTGCACGTGAAAACCCATTTAATTTCCTAACTTTATCCCTATTGGAGAGCACCTCACTAAAATCAAAATCCCCATTACGAGGGTCAATCAACAAGTACTTTGCCTCACCGTCCGATGGCGCTGCTATTACAAAAGAATGTTTCGTTCATGCAGTACATTCTTTTGGTAGCCTATTGTCAAAGTTTTAGTCAACCCTTCATTAGTTTTGTTTTGATAGCTTTTGGAAACGTGCGTGTTGGTCAGTTTTACAAAAATGGAACAAGAACATTATCATTCGGTAATTCGCCTCTGGTGTGTTTGGCACTGTTTAAGCGCAATCCGGCGGAGTTCTTGCGACATTTCATGACCGTTGACGTTACATGGATTCACTGGTACACACCAGAGGCGAATCCCCAGTCAGACAGGACACACTCATTCAACATTCTCTTACGCATACTTCGACCTAGGCTCTCCAAATCCATACCATGTAATCACTCATCCTGCAGCAATAGTAATCCTGATCCTGAAGTTAAAGGCTCTTTGTCTGAACTCGAAATTAAGAGGAACTATACCAAGCAAAATTTGCAAAGCCCCAATCAAGAAAGTGCGATGCATAGGTAAACATCCCACTAATAAGACCCTCTGGCATGACAGCAGACGATTCCGTTTTGTACCATACAGAAGATCCATATGTTGCGCATTCATGACATAAACCTCCAGACATGATACGAACAGCACGCCTACCTAGACCCCACTCACTCCGCAAGATAAGGCATACTTTACCAACCAAACCTCATACACTCTCTCATGCAGCCTTTCTACCAGAACTATTTCCAGCACCTTGCTATGTACCGCAAAGAAACTGATACTCTGAAGAGAATGAGGATTACTCCTAATTATATCAGGTGCTGCAGCACAATCACCTTAACACAATTCCACACCCCTAAGCGAACGAGCCATTTTAGCAGCTAGAAATAAGGATGTAGATGAGTCAAATTGATGCATTCATTTAAGTTGATCGATTCTATTACCAATCCAAATGAAATTGTGAACTGCATTCCTAAAGTCATTGGATTTGCCAGGATTACCGCCACACAATTTAGAACTCAAGGTGGGCTCGGTGATAATCATGCTGCGAAATCCGAATCAGCCGAAATTGTGCAGCGGAACAAGACTCGCTGTTAAAAAAATTATTCAAAATTTGCTTGAAGCTATTATAATCATAGGAAAGTTCAAAGGCGAGGATGTGCTTATTCCATTGCCGCTATTTGCTTTTTCTCTGGATGGAAAAAATAAAAATATTGTATACTTTAAGGAATTACAACAAAGTAACTAACTATTTTTTACGCTGCAATACTTCAATTGTATACTAGCTTTTCCCAGCCATGCTTTGCTGTGGTCTTTCAAACAACAAATATAAATAAACTAGACAATCTCGGTCTTTGCGTCCGCATTCTCCGAGACGATATCTGCCACTGATGTGCTCTTCTTCTTCCGAGAAAAAGGAGCCTGTCAGCTAAGCAAACATAAATGTCAAAGCGGAATCGACGTTTACAAGTAGAAGGAGCAATTTGCATAATCTGTGGCTATGATTTCGGATTTGTGCAAGTATCTATATAATTAAACGGCAAATACTGAAATTGTGAAGCATTTCCTGCGTACACCAAAGTATTTGTTTGGTCTTGTCTCAATGCATGACATGACATTCCATATGACTAATATAGCATACAAACAGCACATAACATAGATAACATTACATAGCTGTTTGGTTGTACGTTTGATAGAACTATCGTTGTATTTTCGAACTTTATTGTCTTCGATTAAACCTGCATTGTATATTCGAACTTTAATCAACAACACATAGCATAAGTTAACCGATCAAAATGAGGTTGCCTCCGTGGCCGACTGGCATAGAGCAGGTGTCTCGTAGTGCGCTCAACGTGGGTTCGAATCCTGCCCAAGGAAATATTTTCCGCTTACTTATGACATACCAATTTTCATTTGAATTTAAATAAATGGCACGAAAAAGCTCGTGACCAAACAGTATTAAACTTAGCTTTCCTTTATTGTCTCTAATGTTCTATAACTTTTTTTAAAACTGAACGCAAACTTTTTTGGGCCTATACTTACTTATTCCTACATTTAGATCCCGTTATATAAAAAATGAACGGTAAAATCTAGGTTTTTATTTTTAATTTTCATACTTAAGAATGTAAAGAACAAATGCATGCAAAAAAAATTATATGAATTACATATTAACATTTTACATATTAACATTTGCGTTTTTTCTTTTCTAAAAAAAAAAAATAATCAGGTGAACGCAGACTTTATGGGCTATGTGTATGTGCAAACTTACATATTGCAGGTAAAATAATGTATATCACTTTTTAACGTTACAAGAAAGTGATAAAAAGAAGAATTGCCATACTTTGAACAAACAAATGAGAACAACAACATTATTCATGATAGCGAAAGAGACAACAAACATCTTTGTGAGAGCTGCAAATCTCTGCACAACAACAATCACATGGCTTTACACAAACATTGAGCGTACAGCAATAGAACAGAAGAGAGGGACATACAAACTTCTCTTTTCTCCCATTCCTCTGCGCAACAACATTAACGGTTGTGTCTAACTGTGTGTTTTTCCAATCAAATTTGCCATTTCATTCTTGGGTATGCCAAAATTGGTAATAGGAAGAAGAGCTGTTCAGCTTTCGCGCCATTCAGTCAATGATTTTGTGCACTACTTATAAATCGGCATTATTAACATTTTCTACGTGCTTTTACATATCTAAATTTTGTGCATAATTTTCTTGCGGTTATTATACTCTTCACGGGGGGGTACCTCTTATACAAACCACCCATTTGAATTCAGGTTCTTATTAAAAAAACTTTTTTGTTTTCTATCCTATCGAATTGAAACTTGGATACAATCAGGTTTCAATATATGCGCAAGACATTTGTCGGAACCAGCCACATAAGACCACAAGGGATGGTACCTCCCATACAAACCACCCATTTGAATACTACAATGAAACATTCACTGTCATCTTATTTCATCTTAGGCATAATCGAAGATAATCTTCCTTCTAGTTTGTAACCAATATTTTAATAATATTTTTTTTATAAACAAAAAATGAGTGGTAATGAAGCAACTTGCATATTATCTCTCGCTTAGATACACGATTGATGAAACACTGATTCACTTCAGCTTCAGTATTTCCAAGCAACAAAATTTGAAGAAATTTATATTCCCCATCAATTGGTAATAATGCTACAGCAAAATGGTGAATTTGTCCTTGAATCTTTAATATAGAAATTTATTTTTGAAGATTTCATATTCGTGGTCCTATGTTGGAACGAATGTGTATGATCTGCATGACAGAAGAAAAAAATACATTAAAATAACCGTTCCTTAATTATATTTGCAGCAAATGAAGTCATTTGGGACACACTGTTGTAACTTTGAATGTTCTGCAAAACATGATTTTACAGAGGTTCTTGTCTCGAAAGTAATAAAGTTCAGGTGGCGTTGTCAGTTATAGTAACTTGACCTTGCCATTTAGACAACATAATCCTGTTAGTTCAAGGTGAAACCTCAAAGTACAACTTGTGCTCATTTTTCCAATCTGCATGAAATTATCGCCGGCGTAATCAACAGTTGATTCATACCAAAACGCCAATCGATCAGTGGGAAGTGCAACGTTTGCTCGTCTCTTTTGTCGCCTCACGCCTAATATTAACGGAATGGATTTTTCCGGAGCCGTAAGTGATCTCGCTCGAAAAATTCTCACTCTCTCTGCCTCCAAAGGTTGGCTACGTTCTTCTTCCGACACATTTCTCCGAAGATTATAAAGTCGAGTTTCATTCCGCGTTCTCCGACCGATGTTTTGACGTATCATTGCTGGCATTATTTCTTATAATTTGATCTAGAGTTGTCACGCCATTATGAAGAAATTTTTTGTATATCGCTCTCCTACATAACGTTATTTGTTTCTTGTGCAGTGGTTCGCAACCTCTTTTGGATCAGGGACTACTTTGATTTTACAATTGTTATTAGCAGGGTTCACAATGTGAAAAAAAATTCAATCGAAATGCTTAATTAACATAATTAATCCTAATATTGAAAAATTACATTAATTTTTTTTCGGATCATATATAATCTCCTACGCGCAACTGGTCAGAACCACTGTATTACACTTTCGCTTTGATCTAGAGTTGTCATGACAATATGAAGAAAGTTTGTGTCTATCGCTCTCCTGCATAACGTTATTTGTTTGTTAGTGCATTGGTTCTCACTTACCAAAAAACAAAAGAAAGCGACCTTCCCACTTCCCTTATCAACAAACCAAAATTGAAACACAAACAAAGCAGGCGTACTCAGAGAAGAAAAATACAACAGTAACAATAACCAAAGCATTAAAAATGAAAAAAAAAACATACAAAACTTTTTATGCTTGGTAAATGTATTGCATATACTGAAAGTTAAAAACTGAAAAAAAGTATGCAATTCTTTTCTAATTTCATTTGCCTTTTAAAAAAGAATTTATTAACATTGGCTTAGTATAGTATGCGTTAGATAAAAAAATGTTAAAAATTTGGTAAAAAAGTGCCTGTATCTCGACATAAGTCCAACAAGAAGAAAATGATCTCAATTGGTTCAGCCGTTTTCAATTGATGAGCTTTCGCACAGATTTCGAGTGAACGTAACGATGAGTTGGCGCATTATTGTGCCAAAGGCGCTACTGCCATTTTAGCGAGCAGAAACTTTCTTGAGTCCTAATTTTTCGGTCGGTGATGAAGTGAATCTTTTGATATGTTCAATTCCATTGTCATGTATCGCAACGAAGATTTTGGCTCAGTTTTTATAAACTCACGCACAATGTTACTTGGTGTAATCACGAAACTTTTCTGACCGAGATGTTCGTCGCCCTAGAAGGCCTCGCGACCTTCTTCGAATCGTTTAAACCACTCATGGAATGTGGCACGGGATACCATTAATTCAAACGTCGCAGTAAAGGTTTTCCAAAATTAAAACAAAACTTTATATTCGCTCTTTATTCGAAGTTCAATTTTCGGCCGATGCCATAAACACACCGTCACTAATAAAGCAATAACTCTTCTCGGCGAAAGACCTAAATTCAATTTTCTTAAAGCTTAGTATTGTTTCATTGTGAAAAAGCTCTTTCAAAGTTCATTGCCAACATGGTTGCGTGGTTTCTAGAAGAAAGAGCTTCCAACGCGTGGTGATGGATGTGTAATAAGGTATCTGAGTACTGTACTAAAAGCAGATTGGTTATGGATAATAAATTTGTTTTTGGTGGTAATAAACGACATCAAACGCTTTGCAATTGTTTTTCGACTGTTTTGTAAGTAATGAATGGAACGGAAGATCTCCATGTGTTAGGATAGGAGTTTGATGCGAATATTGAGTTATATAAAATGATTAACTTGTCCTTAGCCTCTTCGGGCGAATGCCGTGCTTAGGATTCCGGACCCAAAGGTTACCAAAGGGATCTCTATTGCATAGACTACGTTGTCCGTCCATCCGTCCTCGGGTCATATCTCATGAGCTAGAGAGTAGAAATTTTAACAGAATGTGTAGGTCCTTTCCGGGCATCAGCAACAAATCTAAAACTGAAATATTTTAAAGGGGTCCCCATACAAGAAACATTTTGGTTTGTATGGCAGCGATCCTGTAATCCCACGATCTTGAAAATTGGGTGTTTGGATCATCAGAAACTTGTACTGTTTTAAAGGGCCACTAAGGAGGGTACCTCCCGTACAAAACCGGCACTAAGATTCATGGTTCTTGTTCGAAAAAATTTTTTGTTTTTTCACACAGAAATTTAGACACAATTGTTGCAGAGGATAGTTTATTAGCGACTAAAAAATATAATTCATTCATATGGGTAACAAAAGGAAATAAAGAAATAACAAAACAAAATGATCATACATGTTGCATCGTAACTTTCAAACATGTTCTAACATATTTTTCAACACCCTTCCTCAATGCAAGCATGTTTACAATTTCATTCTTACTTTAAATTTAACAACAAACTCGGTGTGTTTATTCTTACACAAATTTTTAGTTAACACATCGGCTATCATTGCATCAGTTGATACATATTTCAAATTAACATGACCTTCATTTACAATTTGACGCACAAAGTGATATCTTATATCGATATGTTTTGTTCTTCCATGATGCACTGGATTCTTTGCCAGATGTTGTGCGCTCAAATTGTCTTCATACACAATCGTTCCGGTATTGGCATCTCCGCATCCGATCTCAATAATGAGTCATCGCATGGCAACCGCTTCCTTACATACAATCGACAATGCCATGTATTCAGCCTCAGTGCTACTGAGTGCCACACTATGTTGCTTCTCCGATTTCCATGAAATAGGACCACCAGCTAAGAAAAATACATAGCCAGTATATGACTTGCGGTCGACCTTGTCACCACCCCAGTCAGCATCGACGTAACCAACAAATGCTTGTCCGCACTCCTTGTAGTTCAGCTTCAGGTTGCTTGTAGCTGCAAGATACCTGAGGATATGCTTCACACCCGCAAGATGCTCAATGTGCGGATCCTGATTCCGTAGAGCTAATTTCGCAACTGAATGCAAAATATCTGGCCTAGTCGTTAACGCCAACCACATCAACTCGCCAATTGTTGATTGGTATGCCGTCGCATCTACCTTTC